>JAHWFP010018995.1:31148-110185 GCA_023313725.1 Lithobius niger
GGCTGGTTCCCGCATGTGCGAGCGAAATACTTGGCAGCATAAATTGAAAAGGCCCCCGTCGGTCCCCCACCCCCAAACTTTCATGCCCCTTCCAATATCTCCCATAATTGTGTGGTCAGATTTCCCTCTGCTGCCTCTCCCTGTTACTCCCTCGACTCCGCTCCGAATTCTCGTCATGGTGTGGTCTGAATACCCCCTCACCTCTCTGCTCTTCCTCCCTTGGAACCCCTGGTATTTGGTCTTCTTAGGTAAGAAAACAGCGTTTTCAATGGAGAACGCCACTTTTATTCTCAGTGTGGCAGAACTGCCTGTTTCTCCCTTTTGACACCAAGCGCGATACGCCCGTTACAATGATCGTGCATGCAGTGATTGTTACTCAACCAACTTTGGAAATATTCAGCTCTGCTCTACCCCGAACTCCCCTCCCACATCCCCCCATTGTGCGGTGAGATTTCCTCCCTGCTGCCCCTTCCCTTCCCCCCCCCGCATTTCCATGATAGTGAGGTCTGAATACTACCTCCCCCCCAACATCTCTGCTTCCCCTCCATTGGAACCCTTAGGCCGCCCGCGCACTGATCGACTTAGCCGCGCGGCCAGGTCGCTGCAGCCAATGGAACTGCTTACCGTTTATATAAACCCACGCACTAATCATTTTCAGTGGCTGCAGCAACCTGGCCGAGCGGCCAAGTCGCTCAGTGCGCGGGCGGTCTTAGTGTTTGGTCTTTTTAGGGAAGTAAATAGCGTTTTCAATGGAGGACGCTATTGCGCCAACCAATATTTGAACGTTTGCGTTTATTTTATTGCAGTGCCTACTACCACCACAAATTACACTGGTAGCAAGATACTTAAAGTGGAACTATCACTGGTTGAAAAACGAACGGAAATACCATGGCGCCATCTAGCGTCAGTGATATTGTTACCCTTTATAGCTTGCTCCCAGGTGCACGAAGACATATCAAATTTGCTCGGCCTTTATCAGCAAATTAAGAAGGTTGTGGCTTGTTTGTTTCGTTAAAAGAAATGCCGTTGTGAATTCCTTCGCTTGGTGCAAGTATGTGCTACATAGTACTAAGTAGCGCTAGATGTTGCCAGCTTCTGCCTACTTTCAATCAGTGATAGTGCCACTTTAAAATGCTGTTGTCAGTAAGCCCCATTATACATACTGTAAGTGTGGTGTACTGGCAGCAATACACTTAAAGCACTGCTGCCAATATGCCCCGTTATAATTATATACTGTGAGTATGGTGTACTGGCAGCAAGGAACTTGACGCTACTGACAGGAACTTGAAAACGCTATCTCGTTAAATGTATTGTAAGAATGGTGTACTGGCACTCTGACAGCAGGATACTTACAATGCTGCAGCCAGAAAGCCCCATTATATTACTGTAAGAGTGGTGTACTGGAAGCAAAAAGCTAGAAAATGATGCTGCCAGTAAGCCAACTGTACACTAGTATAATTACAGTAACACTATGGGGTTGAAAATACCGAGTGGGCGTCTTCATTGGTTTTTCATTGAACTGACCTTCATCTCGAAACGTAAACCAAAAGTCAGTGCTAAATCCCATCTAAATTTAAACACTGACTTTTGGTTTGGGTTTCGAGATGAAAGAAAGAACATTATGGGGCTTACTGGCAGCAGCGTCGTCAAGTGTCTTGATACCAGTACAGCACTCTGAGAGTACTCAAGTTTCGGCTTGCGGGTAGCAGACTTTTTAAATGTGTTACTGCCAGTACACCACTCTTACAATACGTACATTGGGGCTTACTGGCAGTAGAATTTTTAAGTTTCTTGCATCCAGTACACCACTCTTACAGTAGAAATAATGGGGCTTACTGGCAGCAGCCGTTTTAAGTGTCCCCAGCATATTTTGTACTGGCAGTAGTATCCAGGCTAACCGGGGGGGGGGGAGGAAGTGTGGCTTATGTCCCTAGGCCTGTACTTTACGGGTGAATCCAACAGAAAGGTGTAAGGGGCCCACAAAAATGTTGGAGCCATTAGCCCCATCAGACCTCTGGGTGGACCTGGTAGCTTCTGCCTTATTCTATTCCCTTTCCATTAATTACAGCAAGTCTTCCTAATGGAATCATGGCTACAACAATACAGCAGTCATGGGGGGGGGGGAAGGGGTTCGGGTTGTATTACCGGTAAGGTCTAGGAGAAACTGTTATAAGACTAGTTTGGAGCATCTGAATCAAGGAGAATCAGAGTCGAGAGGTCTGACAAACCCAAAAATGCGAAAATCCATTTTCAGATTTCATGTGGTATGCAGATTTGTGTTGATTTGCACATATTTACAATGATTTGCTCAGGTTTATGACATTTTTCCAGTTTTTCTGGATTTTCAGATTTCTAGATTTGTACTGAAATTTGCAAATCTTCACCAAGCTTTCCAGATTTACATAGATTTTAGTTGTTTTCGTGGATTTCTGTTGATTGCATGGATTTTCAGGTTTACAGATATTTAGAGTTTTAAAAGAAGCCATACAGCCAGATGGACCAGGAGTTCGAGTTGTTTGCCCTACTCGATGGACTACCAATTCAGATTCACTTGAAAACATTATTGAAAACTATGAGGTTTTGCAAGCCCTATGGGATGATGTTAAAGTACATGACCAAGATACGCTCGCACTTATAATTGGTGTCAAAAGTTTGATGCAGACATTTACGTTTCTATTCAGCCTAAAACTAGCAGATAAGATTTTTACCAATACTGACAATCTTAGCTCGATATTGCAGCACATAAGCTATAGTGCTGCATCAGGCCAGTCAGTTACAGCTGTCACTGTCAAAACATTGCAGAAAAGGAGAAATGATGAATCATTTATTTTGATTTGGTTGGAAAGGAGAAAGAATCGATGGAGGTGCAAGGGCCAACTTTACCACGAAAACGTAAGTTTTCTGCCAGGTTAGATGATTCTGCCGACCAAAGCATATGTTTCCTGACGACTCGCCAAAGCAATACTATCGAAGACTATATTTCGAAGCATTAGATTTAACAGTACAAGGAATTCAAGACCGTTACGATCAACCTGGCTACCAAATTTACAGAAAACTTGTATCACTTTTGCTTAAGTAGCAGCAGGTCTTGACTATGAATTTGAATTTTTGTGATGTACGTGACTTTTACAAAGATGATTTTACAGTCGCCAGTCGCCAAAAGACCGTCAGTCACAAAGGGACCATCAAACAAGGATGGCAGTCACCAAATGGTAAACAAAGGGGCGACAGACTCGCAGGACGAAAGGTAGTCAGTCATTCCAGAGCAAACAACAGTTTCTCAAGAGGAAGGCAGCCTCCCGGCAGGACTCCCAAACGGGATGACAGTCGCCCAGCAGATGCTACAGTCACCCTGTGGACACGACAGTCGAAAAGCAGAAAACAATAGTCGCACAGCAGGAATGGCAGTCATCCAGCGGTAACAGCAGACACAGCAGTCGCTTAAATGGAACGACAGTCAACTGGAAGGTCCAGCAACCACCCTGGAGGGAGACAACCATCAGGGAGGAGCTACCGTGTAGATCCGACAGACGTGTGAAAAGAGTACAGTCGCCCAAGGAGGAACTGCATTCATCAATGAAATAACAGACACCGAGAGGATTCACCCGCCGTCTGGTGAGTCACCAGGTGAAATCAGGCAGCGGTCATCCAGGACACAACAATCACCAGGGATCACACGAGACGAAAATTGCCCAATGAAACCACAGTCACCAGGTGAACAGGACTACCTAGTTGAGGGACAGTCATCAAGTTGAACAACTATCACCAGTGAGATGAGAGTTGAAAAAGACAGTAGTCTCCGAGTGAGATGGCGAGTTCCTTGTGAAACAGCAATCGCTAACGGGAAAGACTGTTACCAGGTGGTGTGACTTTACCAAGTGCCTGGAAGGCGTCAATGTAGAGGCCCGCCAAGGGTCAGCATCCCTGAAGGGGAAGGTGGTTCCCTAGGACGTGAACACGACGGCAGCCACTAAATAAGTGACACCCGTCAGGGAACCAAAGTCACCAGAAGTACATCGGTCATCAAGAGGCGACACTGGCTGAAAAACGACATTCCATGGGAAAGTCCTACGAGACTCGAAGGCTCCTGGCCAGCACACAGAGATGCCCCAGGACATAGACCACTGTACAGACTCTTCGGTCCACAAATCAAAGCAAAGAAGTTGTTTCCAAGCCACCCAGGTCTCCCGACCTGGCAGTCATTGGAACATGCAGGGATTCGCCACCGAGGTTCACCTAGGTTGGTCAGCTAGCAATAACCAAAGGCGAGGTACGCGGAGGAATTTGCCCTCCTTCCCCCCCCCACTAGTTCATCATCCATCGAATGGGTGATGGTACTCAAGACACAGAAGACCTGAGATCTCGACGATCACCAAGTTCCAGCAAGCATCGGTCACCACCAGAACAACGTGTCTAAAGGTTCGAGAATCACAGAATGATGGAGGGGATTCTTTGAGAGACAGGCCGCCACAGACGATGTTTCACCACTTCCTCACGAAAACAGGAGTCACCAAGGGTACAACGCAGGCGAAAGAAGATGGCACGTCCTCTCCTGTTGCCAGGCTCAGACATTCCCTGACAGACGCTAACACAACACATTCGTCGATGATGTCCTTCTGGTCTCTACACCAGGATTCGTTGAATGCTGAGTGGTTAAGGCTTCAATGACCCAGGGACGAACACACCCCAGGAGTCCCCAGTTCCCACTATCGGACCCAAAGATTGCAACAATGAACTGCAGTGAGGTGCACCGCATCAGGGAAAGATGCGATGATACCGACGACTGACCCCGTCGATCCTATTCTCAGGATCAGCAAGCCACGGGCCAGGAGATCCAGCATCTCCTGCGCCAAGGAGTCCCCTCCCCTCCTGTTCTCCAGAAAGGGAACAAGGAAAGATCCACCGAAGAAGTCCACAAGAGATTTCGTGGATGGCGATGTCTTCAGCTCGAAGATACTAGGATTTAAGAAGGGACCGAACACTGAAGTCCCCACCTTCAGGGAGCCAGTTATCCGTAACCAGGTGTTGGAGAACAGGACAGAAGGAAGCTAACAGATGTTTAGCCCCGATTGCACATCAAGGTCAGCCCACATGAGGCCTGAAAACAATTTGAAGGTTGCAACACTTGCATCCCTTCAACAAAGATCATAATCAATGTTCAAGGAGATCATCGGGAACACCACCGACGGGCTCCAAACGGGGTTCCACATTGAGTTCGCTTGAACCCCAGGGATCCACGAGGGCAAAGAGTTGTCACAATGCGACCATCGGCGAAGGTCGAAGACAACATGGAAAAAGAGCAGGCAGACCATGAAGGTGGTGCATTCGACCACCACACCTTCACCCTTCTCAGATGCTGACAGTGGCACAGGCAACGTAGGACATCACTAGCGACAATGACTTGTTGTCATCCCGGCATTGAGAATCAGGACAGTCAGTTCCAAGCGAGAATGCTGGAAAGGAGGTGAAGAGGCGACAACAAGAGTTGCTAGCAACCATTGGATGAGCTCGCGGAAACCAGTGCGAGAGGGAATGAACTCATTCTCCAGATGGCGGAAACAAGGTCCGACTGCAAACACCAGCTTGTTCTGTCACGACGAACCTGACAACGGATCGCAGTCAGTCATGGAAAAACGGGAATTTTACCAGGTAAAATCTCCCCCATGCAGAGTGTTGGAATCGGCAGGGGGAGTTGGAACTATGAGGGTACGACATAAATAGTAATACCCCGATGCACCGGAAAAAGCAGTGGGGAGGGGTGCAGGACTACAAGTTACCTCCACCCTTGTTATGAACACCCCGTGTGCGGGATGATGAACTGTGTAAGAGGAGCCATGAACTCTTCACTCTTGGGTTACAGGTTCATTCGAACTTACAGAGAACACGGACATCGTTACCTAGCATCTCTGCCACCCAAAGCAAGTGTAGCACAGTTGGTTTCATCAGAAACACCACAACACCGGTTGCTCTCACAGGTTCAAGTAAGCTCCAAGAGACTCTCCTATCCCTGAGGCCGAGAAAGTCACTATGGGATAAGAGTAACCTACATGGTCACCGGGTTTTTGTATAGAGAAAACATACATGGTGGCAGATGACAAGACGCATCAGGGAACTACGGATAACTCAAGGAAATCCGTTCGGTACCCACCGGAAATACGGTCCTGCACAACAAGGTGAAGCAACGACTCCTTTCGTGGTGAGACATCGCTCTCAGGCAACATGCCAAGGAAGGCCTGTCTTAGAAAGACCTACGATTAGGTGAAGTAATGGTCAATCTCCACCGGAAACAACCCCTTGCCATCTGGAGTCCTTCCATTGATACCGGAGTACCTAGCAGGATCTACATTTGGGTTCTGGAAAGACTGCAAGTTTGTTAGCCACAACTGCAGGGAGAATGGCATCAGGCATTATCCATTCGGGTACTAGAGTAATGGCGGAAGCCACTATGCAGATATGACCCCTCCTGAAGTGGAATGAGAGGTATGACGATTAGGATGTGTTTCTATGCTACCCCAGTCTCTGGCTTGATCCGCCTCCTTTTGGACGAAGTCAGCTAAAAGTGAGGTGAGTATTTTTGGAATCTATAGTTTTAGAAGTAAAAGTGGTTTATGCTATCCTAAAATAGTCACAGTAACGGATACCCACCCTCCGACCCTGCTCAAGCCAGCGAGGAGTCCGAAAAAAGTGACGAATGAGGCCAGCAGGTGCTGGGAGCTCAGGCGCTTATCGCCCGGAGGCAGACTGGGAGTAACGTAGAAATGTTTGTCATGTGCAGAAGGAAGCTCGACGCTCACGAATAGCTAAAAGTGAGGTGAGTATTTTAGAACAGTACAGTAAAAACCACTTTTACTTCTAAAACTGTAGATTTTGGCAGCTTTCTTTCTTCTCCAGGGCAGAGATTTTTTGTAGGTGGAAAGTTTTTTTTTAAGGGAAATAATTTTATTTGGCATTAGGAGAGAATTTCTTTTTCCAAGCACAGGAAACGTTTCCCAAGGTTAGGACATTTTTTTTTACTTAGAATGATATTTTTAATGAATGGTGGTAGATTTTTATTCAAAAGAGACACTTAATTCATTACTTTTTTTTCAAGGGCATTTTTTATTAATGCTGCGAACGGTGCCTCATAGATTACTGTATCAGTCCGAACTGTTTTCACATCTTCGCCTCAAAAACTAATTTAATGAGCATTTAGAGGCGTGTCTAAATACTGGGATCTAACCCAATACTTTTATTCAGTGTACATTATTTGCCCTCTAAATTTGGCCGAAGCTAGCCTTAAAGCATGATTGTACTCCACAACAAAATACACGCTATTGCAGTTTTCTAAACTTTTATTTTGCATGTCTGTGACCTATTTAGGCCAACGCCCTTAGTAAATGCCCATCCACTTTCCCTTGCACACCTTTTTGTTGTATCTGTAAAGTCGTAATGCAGCAGTTGCATTGTTATGAGGTCACATCCGAAATATACTCAGACATTATATGCGTGAGGTGGGAGGGGAGGGATGATATTGTGTGCTACAGTTCTTCATCACGATTATTTGTTTGTTTACTCATGGATTTAATTTTCAATTCAGTTCCCGTACAAGTCAGAACAATAGTGGACTCTTTGGAAGGTCTTTTGTTGAATTTTGTTGAATCTTCCAAGGAACCTCATGATGATGCCTATTACTTTGGCATGAACGTTGCCTGCAGGTTGCGGCAAATGACCAAGAAAAACATGTCAATTGCACAGTCAGAAATCCAGTATCATCTTCACCAGATTGAGCTTGAGAATAATTTCTCATGAACTTTAACTATCATTCATTATCCCACGAAGTATTTCATAATCAGTTCACTGCTTGATGTTTAGATCATTTCAGCCAACTTAATGGTAAATGGCCTTTTAAATAAAACCAAATAAATTGCCTTTGAGCTTACTTAAATCTGTTTCACCTTACACTTTAGCCTGCTCAGGCTGGGTGATGTCATTTTTTGTGATCTAGATAAGGGAGGGATTGAAAATGGAAAAATACGCACTACCAAAAGTTTTTTGTCTACTCCACTTGGTCTTGATGGTTTGGAGTAGTGGCAAATTTTTGGTGCCATCAATAGTGGTAGTTGTTGGCCCACAATTTTTCCACCTTCTTCAGGCTTCTGAGTAGTGTCACTGGCTTTTAACATTGTTGACCATGTTGGGCTTTTCAAATTTCCACAGCGCTGCTTCCTCTTGCCTGCATGTCTGTTGTGGCGATGGTGGCTCCCCCTCTTTTCCTCCCTCTTGTGCTGGCATTTGCTCTGATGGGTTTAGTGAACTCCGCGATTTTCATATGTTCTCCTAAGCCCTAACATCTACTCCTACTGCAGTGACAGTGATTTATTGGTCACCTCTTGGCCTAACCACTGTTTAAGCAACTTTAGTTTATATCACTGTATTACTGATTTAACCACCGACTAAGATAAACCATGGTAGACCATCTTTCGATGCATCTCACCACTGAAATGAAGGTTGCTCTGAATATTTCCTGTGCTAATAGACTTAATACTAATCATTTAACTGCCTACTGAAGTCGTAGTAATATGGAAGCTAGAAACCAGTACAAAGAAAACACTTCCAATGCTATTGATGCCATCCCATTACCTGATGTTATTTCTTGTTCTCGGCTGACTTGTTAAGACATGGTCCATCAAGACCAGCTTGACAAGCTTTGCCAGGCAGCTGTTAACCCTGTATACACGCTGCTTCTGCGTTCTTCCATACATTTTGTGGGACTGAAATGGTTAATGACAAGGGTTAACCTCTCATGTCCAGCCTGTATCGTGTAATTCTCTTGCTAGGGGAACCATTTTGCAGGGGACAATATTGCAGGATGGAACCGGTATGTGAAGCTTCACACACCGTGGCTTGGCAGGATTTCCTTGTCGGGAGGTTGAATGGTAGTCCGAGGCAAAGGTGCCTGTGGATTAACATGTGTCAGCTGCGCAAAGTTTTCAGAAACAACCAAAAACAGCGCAAATGAAATAAGGCGAAAGTATGTGCTGATATTCTAGCTGACAGACTGACCGTGGGTGGCTCGGCGGCTTTCTGAAATTAAGTCAGGAATCCAAAAATCGCACGTATAGAGCTGGCAGTGTTGACGGTCTAAAGAGAAGGAAATTGCGGGTTTGTGGGCAAGGTTTGTAAAACAAGGTTTTCAATGGAGTGCTGCCAATTGCTGATCATGATGCCGAAATTAATAACTACTTCACCACCACAAATGGAGCTGCCCCCTTTTAACCCTACCACTGTTGCAGGATGCCTGTAAATGTTTGCTCACTGGTAAGGCACCATGCAGCGATGGAGTGCAGAATGAACATGTAAAATATGCTTAACTCAAGTTCTTGGAATTTCTTTCCCATATTTTTTTTGTTGGATGCCTTCCTTGATATATGAAACTGTAATATCGCCCATTGTGAAGGTTTAAACTGGAGACTTAACTAGCATCAGCAGCTATCAGCCCATTGTGCTTGCTACTACTTTCTCAAAAATCTTCAATTAGGTGAGTGCTACTATCTTGTTCAACTGCTTCCATACAGGAACAGTCGGTTTGCCTTTAAGCCTGATCAAGGCACCGACCACCCTTGAAAGAAACTTTTACCAGGCTGGGACAGGAAAGTCGTACGTTTACTACCTTCCTTGACCTCTCCAAGGCTTATGATCGTGTCAACCACAGTATTCTTTGCTACCATCAAACGTCAGTTTCCTTGGTCTGTGGCTACATTACGGCACTGGCTTAGTCGGCACAATAGATGCTCTGAGATGGGGCACTTCGACATTGGAAAAATTTGATACGTCAAATGGTGTTCGGCAGGGAGGTGTGCTTTCCCCACTGCTCTTCAATATTACATTTAGTGAACTGCTCGAGAAGTTGCAAGCAGTAGATTCCTCATTGGTGGCCAGAAAATCGATCACCTGTGGTATGCTGATTATTTTGCCCTTCTGCTAAAGGCCTTCAGCTCCTACCTAACTGCTGTGGTGAGGTCGGTTTGGCTGTTGTTCTTAAGTTTAAACCCAACCAAGTATGTTATTATGTTTTCCCTGCTTATTGCCATCTCTTAAACAATTTAGTAACCCATATACTCTCTCAGAAGAGATTCTTCTGTACATTGAGAAAGTTAAGTACCTTGGAACTGTCATAGTCCCCGACTTGAAAGATGATGTCGATGTCCTTAACCAGTGAAGGGATCTCTGCATAAAGAAAAACATAATTTGCAGTTGGTTTCTTGGATGCAGCTGGGAAGTAGCGGCAATGGTCATTATATACTCTGTATGTGTCACGGGATTGAGGGTATTACCATCTGATCGAACTAGTCTGCTCGCTGGTTAAATGGCTTGAGAGTCTGCTATAATAATGGTCTGAGGTTTATGCTTCGCCTGGCAATGTGGAGCAGTGCTAGCATGCTCTTTGCTACTCTGCGAATTGGCAGCTTTGATGAAATTTGTAGGCAAAGGATTATTGCTTTCCTGAGCAGACTGATCACGTGTCACAACCAAATTGTGATGGCAGTTGTAGACTGAGGCCTCCCATTGAGAAAGTCTCTCCCTGTTGTGGGATATTCTTGAGTGAAAGATTTGGTCATTTCTGTGTTTCACTTTAAATATTGATGGTATGGACAAATTAATTACTTTGGTTTCCGTTCATATTCACTTACGTTTTGTTACGCAGTACCAAACGTGTTCCAGTTTTCTTCAAACCAGCTAATTTACGATGGCCTATACTGGCAATCGTCCTGAAGCTTGGGACGTGAGACACACACACATACAAGTAGTCCACCGACTTACCCAATGAATGTTAAGAATTGAATTCGCCCCACCCACTCTCCATTCCACAGTTGGCTTTGCATCAACTTTCAATCATGCTCCATGAAGTGATGCTCCATGAATCATGCTCCATGATTCCCCACTTAGGCAGTCTGACATATAAGTCTGAAAGGCAACGTAAATAGGTTTGCATCTGTATTTATTTAGATCAGAAGTAAGACAAGGAGAAATGAGAGAGAGGAGGAAGTGGTAGACAAGGTAAGAGGGGGAGAGTGAAGAAGAAAGTCTAGCCAAGAATAATGAAGAACACGAAAAACAGATCTACGACGATGGGAAACTGCCCACTACATGGGGGAGTCTTATTGGGTTCCGTATAGTGATTGCCCTCCTGGTTATGTCGGGGAGATGAAACACAATATTAGCAAAAGAGTCAATAAGCACACGAAAGCGTCTTCTAAAAGGGACAAGAGAAGCGCAGTAGCCATTCACGGACAAAGAAGAGCCAGATTGACTAGGAGGGAACAAGAGTGATGCCAAGATCGAACTCTTTCAAAGAGGTCCACTTCAGCACCTTGGAGGCAATTGCAATTCAGCACTGCCAGGAGAGAACAGTGAATCTTACGAATGTACCAGACCATGCATACAAGCAAATTAATAAAATAGTTACCATAGAACTGAGTGAAAAATTCGAGAGGAAGTGGAAGTAATTTCTCCTTATGATGGCAGCTGCATCGACACACACTGAGAATGACAGCAGCAGCAATCATGAAAGTTGACACAAGGCCAACTGTGGGACGGAGGGGGAGCAGGGGGGAGATTCAAATCTTAATTACGTTGGTAGGGGAAGCTGGTGGACAGTTTGTGCTTGGACGTGTGCATCTCACGGCCTGAGCAAGATTGCCATAATAGGCCATCGAAAATTGTCTGCTTGGAGAAAAATGGAACACTTTTGGTACTGCGTAAGAAAACGTAAGTGAATATTTCTGAGTTTATTGCATGTGTAATGTAGTTTCCTTTTGTAGTTCTATACAGACCCAGGAAATCTGAAATAATAATAATAATAATAATAATAATAATAATAATAATAATAATATTATTAGTAGTATTATTATAAAAAATACGAAAAATTATCGTATCGGCCCACACTTACCATAATACTCATTACTAATGCCCTTGACAAGCCAGCGTGACTGGTAAGCAACTTGGAAAATGCTCATTGAAAGGCTCACTGCCATTCTGAGTTTCAAGAATCTGGCATTCGGAAACAAGAAAGTCGCCCCAGATCTAATTTCTTGCATGTTGGAAAGCGTAAGGTCTCGTATGGAGATTAAATTAACACAAAACCTGTTACTTAAAATTTCTGTATAGTTCAGTTATTTATAACAGTTTTTCAAATGTTTCCAAGTTATGCGGTGAACTCGGTGCAGGTACTCCCAGTAATTACTCTACAATTAATTTTTCAAATGTTGAATTTTCTTCCTGTGCAAGAGATAGCTAACTCGATTTCATTCAACGCTTATGGAGGTGTTGACATCACAGTTCATCATTGACGTCACTTTCCGTCTCCTCCCTTTGTTTCCGTGGGCTACCATGACAGAACACTAAATGAAAAGCAGATGTGCGTGCAGGTAACTGGGGAATTTATGTACTGAGACGGTATCGCAACTCTTCACAATATTCAGATGGCGGCAACGATTTTGAACAATTTTGGATAATCCAGCTGTCTTCCACAGGCATGCAGAAAAAAAAATAGTCATCATTAACAGTACTAGTCATATCGTATTGCCATCAATCCGTCCGTATACAGTTTACTCTTATGATGACCAGAGCATCACAGAATCGATGTACTGGTTATCCGAATGCAAGCTAGTTGCACTTATTACTCACAATTCGTCCATCACATTCCTTTCAAAGTTTGCAGTTCAACTGCAGGTTTATACTTCAGAAATTTGAATGTTTGACAGCCGTTTAAAACCTACAGGTCTACTTTTTCTGTCAACGAGGTGAAGCTAACCAATATTGAGATAAATACGTCGAGTCACTGATACATAGTACATATAATGCAAATTACGTTATCATTTCAGGTGGTTTTTTTTATGGGGGGGGAGGGATACATGATTCTTTTTAATTAATTTGTCAGAACAATAAACATGACGTCATGGAGCAGTTGTTTGAGCATTTTTTCGTATATTTGGGGGACAAGAAATCAAGTACACTGATGAAAATAGACCTTATTAGTAACTTAACTTAATTATCTTTCATTTGTGTGTTTTGCTCACCTTCGTACGGCCTTACATCTGGAGGAGCACACGCACAAACACGCACACACTTCGTATGTTTTTAATAATGTCTCAAATGTTACAAACGACTGCTCATTTATTTGAAGTGTTTGCCACTGTGAAACCTTTTATTATGTTTTAAAAATAAATATCAACGATTTATCTCAAGTTGTAGAGGCCGTGATAAAGAGCTACCTAATGTTGCACGAACCTATCTTACCACAAGTTCAGGGGAAAACGGCTTTACCGTGAAAAGGCTTTTATTCAACATGGACATAGTTAAGCTACAATAGGATGACATTTTAGATAAAACAAAGTTGATTACAACTGAAAAGGTTTAGGTGCTTAACAGGACATATTTCCTTTATTTCTGGGAAATAGTCGTAAGAGAAAAGCACTAAAAACTCTTCGTTCTATATTACCACAAAACAACTAAAGACAGAATCGGCCTGCAAAGTGACTGACTAGTAACACCGAATCCATACAATCTCCCGGGAATCTAGATGCCAATAAATCATCGATAGCAACGCCAACAATACTTCAACTTTAAATGGATTATAAAAAAAAAAACATTTCTTACAATAACTATACAGAGATTTCTGAGCTCAAATAACGAGTGAATACAATAATCACTCGGACAGTAAACCTTAAACTGTCAGTGTAACACAACATTTGTTTAAAATCAGTGGGAGAACGATAATGATGGCACAAGCTTGGACTAACTACTCTCTCTATGATAAGGACGATTTACTCACGTCGTACCTGCTTTACTTACGGTTGACCTTCTTTTGGCGATTGTAGCACTAGTTCGAATTTCATGCAGTCCGCAAGATTAAATGAGAGTAACGAGAGCGAAACGAGAGAAACCAAAATGACCAGGGAGATTTTCATCACCAGGGATTATCTGGTGCTGGTTGGTGGCGCTGGCCATCTCCTAAAGACCATGTCACACCACACTGTTTTGTTCGCCATGTCCGTTGTCCGATGCCTCAAATGCAGCCTGTGGGCACAACGCAGATCCTCAGTTACGTGTCCGGCTCGTTTTGAACAATTTTGTATTCCTCCGGTTGATGGACGAGTGGAGTTGTCCGTCAGCCAATCAAAATGTTGAGCGCCACACGTGTCTTTCTCTTGGTGCTTGAGGCAAAAATGGCGGCTGCCATGCGACCGTCGAAAACTGTCGAAAATTGGAAAGAATAATTCCAAAAATAAGTGTACATAACTAGTAGCGATGCAAGCACTAGCACAAATTGGTTTTAGTGGCAAGATTTGCCCCAATTCAATGCGTACGTACAATTTTGCATTTAGACAATTACATTCCTTTTAAGTAAGGCAATGGGAATACCGAGGTCGGCAAGCGTTCTTAGCAGTCACGTGTGGCATGGTTTTCCGGTTTGCAGCGTTACTTTGCTGGAGACGGAGCCGGACAGCGGACACGGTAACGTTGTGGTGTGTACGGTCTTAAGAGTTTCTAGAGGACACGCGTTGTGCGAAGTGTCCTTCTCAAAGAGTAGTTCGTCCAAGGTGAAAGCATGTTATCACTGGTTTATCCGTGAGTAATAGGTTTTGGTCTTGCGAGTGCAATCTACACCTCTGAAGTATGATTAGGGGCTGACCCAAAGTTACCTAGCAGTGATAGTGGTTGGCCCGAAACACGAACAAAATCTAAGATAGTCATAATTCCGATCCAACTTACAGTACAGAATAACGGTTGAAGGAAAGCAACTCGTAGAACTGAAACATCCTTTCACTATACCCATGATGGCATATATCACGGCCCTAGCGAATCATGATTTTAGCAGATTGTTAGGATTGCCCCGCAGGTGGTACACCGGGAAAGTGAGCAAATTCGTTGAATTCGGAGTCGTACAACATTGGCCTACATGGAAACTTTGTAATCGGATTGACTGTAATTTTTTTCTGTTCATATCATTTTACCTTGAAAACTCTGCGGGTGAAACTTGGTGCCTATATGTTTTTATCTGTGTGAGGTCAAAAAATACAGGGATTATAGAGTTCCTACTGTTTCCTCATTTTCGTACTTTTTTCCAATTTTTGGCTTGTGGTAAACTACTTTTTCGAGAAAGTGATCTTACTCTTTTTACGTGCATTATCCTGCTGCTAAAAAATTGAAACAACTTTGCCTTTAATTTGACAGATTCCAAATCGCCCTATGGGCATTACATGCGATATGTGCAACGATTACTCACATTTGAACAATAAATTAGCAACAGCCGAAATAAGACAATGCGTTAATCATCATCTATATAATAATCCTGGAGGCCGGCTAAAAGGAAGGCTAAAAGGAAAACCGGAAGGACAACAATCACTTCTCCCCTCCTCGCACTCGCATTGCAAATGCGCTCTCCCATTCTACCTGCATGCAAACAGGATTTAGGCATGAGTGGTCGATCAATCTGACAAGTCGTCGGGAAGAGTGCCGGAAAAATGTCCCGGGGAATGTGTCCGTAAACTTAATTCATGACCTGCCCCGTGCATAGCTCGGCTTCCTCTAGTATTAAATATTAACATAAAAAAATGCAAACACCTACTAAGCAAAATATTTACTTCGAAAATACCATCATGCATACCACCAAACTTGCACTATTTTTACAAACATCAAACACCCAACATGAAATATAAGCAGCAACATGCCAATGCAAGTGTTAACATTATATTAGACTTGCAAACTATTAAATATTAACAACAAATATTAACATTAAAAAATGCAAATACTTTTTACATTAAGTTGCCAAACTTAAATTGCCAAACAATAACTTTCAAAATACTACATGTGTATCGTCGTATGGGCTCTATTTTTACAAGTAAAAAACACTATTCCGGAAGGGCATTATTTGGAGTACAAAAAAACAATTACATGCATTTAAACAACGAAATAAGAGCTTACATATGTAAAAAAAAAAAAAACACGCCAAATGTCAACACACAAACAATTATCATCATACAATAATCTCTACATATGAAGCATCAAACCTCACAAAATGTCATTTTAATCATATTGTTTTCCAGTTCGGTGGTACCTTCTGTATGAGCATCCAGTTTATTTTTAAACATGTCTGGTTGTGGCCTGTATAACATCACTTGACTATTCTGTTCTATTCTATAGATTTATAATTTCATTAAAAACGTGTGACATGCCAGTGTGTGTATACAATATCAATGTTGAAGTTTTTGGGAGTAGTGGCCCTGATTCGTTGTATTAGTATTAATTTTTGACTGTCATGTGCAAAGCGGCCTTCAAAATTAAATTTTAAGTGTTATATTATACTTCCTCGTAAAAAATGTTACTTTAGTGATGGGAATTGCAGGTTGTTAAATTTCTCTTATCCCAGAATTTAAAGTCTGCCTACTTTAAACACCCGGTTGTAGAATGATTGCTATTGCTTAAGACTAAAGCCAAACTTCAACTTTATCTGAAATTGGTGTTTTAATAATTTAAGTCACAAAGGTGGCAAAATCGTTCCCAGACTTACGGGGCCGCCCGAAGCATTTACGAAGACCATCCACATGCAACTTTACGTTAAAGCTTTTCCTTGAGCTTACTTTATAATACTGGCTATATTGTCGCAATGTGACATGCAACTTTAACCTAAAGTACGACTTTACTAACATGTTGCAACTTTACGTAGAAACTAAACACGAGTTCATGTTTTGCAGTCGTTCTACAACCAGCCATTAGTTAAAGAAAAGTTTAGTGAAAATTTGGTTCGTGACCTTAGTTTCGTTTATATTTCAAACAGCAAACTGCAGAAATTGTCAGCTAAAATTGCTTTATCTTTCACTTTTGGGTAAGTAAAAACATAAAAATTTTATTTTTCAACATTTCTTACTTTTAGCTACTTTCTACCAAAAAAGTCCTATTTTTTTCTGATGAAGTAATGCTCAACATTTACAAGTACTTTAACGACAGACAGCCATACAGAAATCAGCCCTGCGCAGCCCTGCGCAAAAGGGCCGAGCCCCTTCCCAACATTTTTTAAACCTTGCGGTATTTTTTAACCTTTGTTTGGTATTAATGACAAAATCGTCCCTACGATTCGGAAACAGTTGGTAGAAGTGTCCTTAGGATCCATGAATTAAAGAAAAAGAAATGAAATTGGAGCATGTACGAGCTTTGAAATGTGAAGCCTTTGTCCAATAATACCTTTGGTCGTTTTGGACAACATTTTGTAAGAGGTTTTAATTTTTTGGTGGTAGTTTCCTTAAATATTTTCTGAGTCAGGCAGGGAAGGGACAGAAAATATCCTTTGAGACAATGGGTCATAATTAAATTTTTTTTGCTGTAAAGTCAAGATATTATTTTTTATTGATTTTTTTTTTAAGAAATGCTTGTTTTCATTGGAAAATGTGCGAGTGAGGGGGGAGGGGGACTGACTTCCTTCCCAAATGTTTTCCTGAGCACACCACTGGCCTTCAGTCGTCGTAAACCAGTGAATTCCAATTACTTACATTTTTAAATTTAAAGTTTCTAGGGTAAAATTAAGTGTAAATCCCACTAAAATGTGAATTTAAATGTGCGAATTAATTTTCAATTATATTATTAGCCTTAAACACGTTTACCCTTGCCCAGCATAAATACATCGTGTAGCAGCTCATATAACTGTAAGAGCCCCACTCCTAGAAATAGCCCCACAGCTCCACCAAGATCGGCACACAAACTCACTATCCCATACGAGGGTGTTTCTTCTACGACATTAACTCTTAAATCAGAAAAATACACTACCACACGTGTAGCAAATTTATCTGGGTATTGAAAATGGTTAGCGATGAACTGTAACGTGTATACGGTGTCGACGCATTTCTTAACGCAATTGCAGTCTTTAAAAGTTAAATCTTCTTTCATTATCGATTCTGCTGCCTTTGTCATTTCGTTGATGGCTGTGAAATTTGCACAAGAAGACAAACTTGCATCTTCCTGCATGAACGGCAATCTAAGATCATAATAGAAAATGAAACAAATATTTGTCTTTCTTGCCTTCTTATGTTCTCTACTGAAAATTAAAATCTAGTTACATATTTTTTTGGCATATGCCAGGGTGGTGCGGATGGATAGACAGCCATTTTGACAACTAATCCGTGTAACAAATGAAAAAATTACGACATGTATTGTTGACAGAAAACTACGAGCTATCAATGTGTTGGCTCCAACTGAAACAACGAGACAATGTGCCAACATGGCTTCCTACTAGTCAGAAATACACAACCTGTTCCTATACAGGCTGAATTTATTAAATCCATGTTTCAACCATACAGATATAATTCAAACAAACGTTCAGTTGTATTTTAAAGTTAAATATGGTATGATTCTTGCAATAAATGAATCTCAGATACCTATTTCGGCCATTTTATTATGGCAATTTTGTGTAACTAGCTCGTAATTAACTATTAATTAGTAGTGTGTGACTCACTACTTGGGATCTTAGTATAACGTGGGGTCATAAATTTAAACTTTGGCACCAGAAATACAAGCTAGTTTGCCAAAAATACTTCTCCAATAGAGTTATTAAAGTGTGGAATACGCTGCCAGTTTTTATTGTAGAATCAATGCCCGTAGAATATCTTAAATCAGGATTCAAGACTGCAAGAGATGAATCTATCTGCTTACCCATTACAATGATTTTTTTAAATTTATTACATTTGAAGATGCCATCTTATTTGGCAGACTTTTTTAATTCAGTCCGTTATATTTTTATTTTGGTAAACTGGAGCCGAACTTTAAATAGTGAACTACTGTTCCTGTTTCATCCCTTTCCCCCTTAATAGCGAAAGAAGTGCTTCTTATTTTAACCTGTGTAAGAGCGACAACCTGTCTAGCCTGTCTAATGACGCCATTTACTACTTTACCGGGATTGCAGAACCGCTCACGAGCTATTTCTCATGTGACCTTGAGGAGGTAGGGAGTGGTTACCATAACAAATAGGCCATTCGTTCTAATTCTTAACATGCTACTGTTTGCTGTGTGATGATGCACATGAAGGCTGTTGCTCTGCTGCTGTGTGCAGACACACGCTTGTAGTATTAATTATGGAAACGGTGAATTCTTCCACTATCTCCAACATAGACTGTATAATTTTTCATCTCAAAATATAAAGTTTTGTAGGGTCTTTAGAAGGGATGGTCAATGGTCATTCCAGTAAATACTTACGACACTTTTTCTTTTATAGTAATTTTGGGCAGGAATTGTAAAACTTGTCAAAAGTGCTGTCACATAAACTCTTATATGTCACACTGATTAGGCAATCGAGTTTGATACTTGATGCTGACAATTATTAACTTACTCTAATAGAAAAAAAAACAGATCAACAAACAATTCATAGCTTCAGCCAACTCCCTTCCATATTTTCTAATTTATGCCAAATATGGTGCGAATAATACAAACTGAGTTGGCTCCATTTATCAAACGAATGCTATTTCTGACTTATGCTAAAACAACGTATACGGTTTCTGATCACAACTGGTGTTTCCAAGATGGAGTAGAAAATATGAATTATTTCTACTTCCACAGTTATTTATTTCTACTGGCAAGCTTAATACTGGATTTACAGGAGCAGATTTACGGGCTGTGGCAAATGAATTGCAGCCCAGCCTATATACTTGCTGATGCCTGTTCAGATTTGAATGCGATCATTTGTGGCGAATTGGTTTAAATGTTCATTGAAAGGTAGCAACTGCCGAGTTTAATATCAAAGACAAACTAATTTACGGGGTTTTAATTTACTGCTTTGGCACCTGTTTGGCACACTATACTTTTATTACTAGGAAACCCACCACAATTTGGACCCCAAAGTGCCTTTAAAATAGAACCGTTCAAAAATGTTATTATTTTCCTTTTTTTCATCTAATTTTTCTCTCCCGATCACTCAACTACGGGTATGTGTGTCTTCTGTTTTTGGACCAATCAAAAGTTTCCTAATTATGAATCACGAGGACTTATGACACCATTGACCAATTACAACACTTTGTTTTGTACGCATGTGTATTACCATAATAAATTCTACTGTTGGCTGTAGCCACTGTTGAAGTAATTTTGATCGTACGTGAGATGACTTCCGCTGATGAGGATTGTATTATTTCTACGTACAAAAAATTAGGCTCATAAATAACTAAGCGAATTTGGAAAATTACGGATGGATTTACACATGTATTCTTTAGACTAACATAATACATCAAGTTGTAGGGAATGGTTTCTAGTTTTACTTTCATATTCAAAGCAGGCCCTTTGATAGCAACCAGTGTTAAGAGTCAGAGTTTCACTTATTTCCAGACATGTGAGTGCCCGTGATATCTTTGGTGTAGCTAGCTGTTAAATTCTAATCGTTTAATCTTTCTTCTGTCGTATGATGAATGATCATCTTCAGTAGTTTCTTTCGTTAATGTAATTAGTTTCAAATTATTCGAATGATTAGTCATTGCTGTGTGGTGTACCAGTCTGCCTTTTTGTTTCGCAGATTGCAACTATGCTATGGCAACTATGCAAGTATGCATGAACTGAATCTGAATATTTTTTGAATATCTTTTTTTATGTAAGGCTAGCTGAATGTTTTGTCATGAGTAAATGAAAGCTCGATAATAAAATAAAGCAACACGGAATTTTTTGTGGAGAAGATGGTGGCAAAATGTATGTAGGCCCAGGGTGGCAAATCTTAAATCCACCACTTGGTAACCTATAACTTTACTGCGTTAAGGTCGTGTCCACCTTTTAATTCATTTATTACACGAATAGGGAAAATATTTTCCACATTTTCGATCCTCAATCAAACTACACAAACTGCAGGGTCCAAATTGTAGTGGGGTTTCCTCGTAGTGAACATGTAGCGTAATTAAAATAATATACAGGATGGTCCACAAACAAACTGAAGACCCCAAAATGTTTTTAAGTCAAATCTGGTGAAAAAAAAAGTGGGAAAAAATGACCATTCTGGATAGAAGGTACATTTCTGAATCGAATGATTGTATCTGTATTGTGTTGTAGTGGATTGCCTCGTAGTAAAGGTGTAGCGTAATTAAATTGCAGGGTGGTCCACAAAAAACTAATGGGTAAAACTAATCTTTTAATAAAAAATTAAAGCATGGTTCTGAAGTACTGCTTGCAACTCTAGTCAACCATTAAATAAATAGGGCAAGCTAAATAAAATATAACGTCCTTTGCCGCCAGTTGAAGTGAACGCAGGGTGGCACGCCTAAAGCGTGCATGACTGAGTAACCACACAACTTGGCAGTAACTGTTGTAGGTTAGAGTGGACTGCAGCACATAACATAGTGCACTGCGACCTTTTATTAACTTACATGCTAGTCACGTGTAAGGAGCAGCAAGTAAGAGATGGTGCATTATGCACAACCTAAATGTAGGTGATACTAGCTAGTGAGCAGAGTAAGTAGTTAGTGAGTTGCTAGTGCAGATAGCGCTACTTGCATACACTGCATATCTTGTGCACAAGAGGGAGAAGTAGAACCTGAATACATTCCTTTTTTCCTTCCCATCGACCCTTCATCACAAAAAATGACAACAAAGGGAAAGTTGTCTCCTGCTGTAGTGGCACAGTGGATAGTTTTTAGTGCTTAGATCTGCGTACAAATCCTCCATGGATTGCATGGACATTCCGGATAAGGCAATAGCACAGGAGCTACGTACACAGTTAGCTTCCTGGGCATTTGAATCCGTTGTTCCCGTTGTTCACATCAGCTTTCTCTGGAAAAACAGCACTGCATATATAGGCCACTACTACCATGAATTGGGAGATATGTCCAGCCACACGCCTCACGGACATCATGTCAAAGCAAGAGCTACTTTGGCGGGTCGATAATGCCTCCATGACTATGGGAAACGAGGTTAGTAGCATAGTCATTGTAGCTATACAGCATAGGAATTGATCAGCTTCTTTGCTATATCAGGCAAGGGTTCAGTTTGACCCACCTCCTATCGAACAAAGTCAGCCAAAATAAAGAAAAGTATTTTTGGACATAAAATGAAAACGGGATTTTAAAGATAAAATTTGCTTTTGTTTAACTTAAATACATACCTTTAGTTAAACAAGCATCATTTCAGCTGATTTCCTCGTTTTTGAGCTTTGGAAACCAACTAAAATAGACTAAAACCCTAAAAAATGTAAAAATCTGGTTTCTTTCTTCGACTTCAACCAAAACTAACTTTCATGCCTGATTAAACTTCCTTGTGGCCCTTGTCACAACGAATCTGCCATTTATGCGATAAAGTGACAAATTACCAACCTGCACAATGATTGCTCATAAAAAATTGCCTGAGGGCAAGGCTAAGTAGCAGCAAAATCTTGAATTGTTGACAAATAAAATATCATATATTAACGAATAGCCAAAGTAATGGTAAGTATTTTCGTATAAGCAAAAACTAATTTTTTTTAATTCTGTTTTCCATACCTTAACAATAAATACCGCTTTATATGATGAATATATAAAAATGTAAAACTTTAAAAGAATTGAAAATTGATAAGAATATGTTACTATTACTTCTGGGGTACAGAAAAAGCGACCTGCATAAATAATTTTATTTCCACATTTTTTCTAGATTTTTGAAAAAAATTGCAAATATGACCGCTTTTCTGGATCCAAACTACAGTTCTAATTCCGAAAAAGTGCATCCTATTTTTTGAAATTGTTGGAAAGGAACAGAAAAAAATGTCACCTTTTGTTCTGCATAGCCGAATGGCACTAGGCTGTTACTGTAGTTGATCATAACTACACCGAACGAAGGTGAAAGTTTTTTTAAAGTTCTTTTTCAAAAATTTCAAAAAATAGGACCCATTTTGGTGGAATTGGATCTGGGATTCAGAAAAGTGGCCCTACTTTTTTTTAAACTTAAAAAACAGTTTGGATTTTAAAAAAATTCTGCCATGCATTTTTTTGTGGCCTACCCTGAATACTACCGCTTAACATGTTACTAAGTTTGAAAGTTATAATACTTTAAAAAAGAAATAAAATGTTGGATTAAGATAATGTTGTGGCATTTGCAAGTGAAATTATCACTGATTGACATTCTTAAAATTCGTATTTCATAATAATAAAAAAAGAACTATAAAATTTCTTTTCTTTTAATTTTGTTTTTTAATTTTGTTGTCATATTTGTCATGAACATTTCCTACTATCTCAATATTCTTTCATAACAATCAATAACCAAGGCCTATTAGTAATCAATATCTCAGGAATGATACATAATGCATTTGTGGCAGAACAGTCACGTGGAAAATTGATTTTGTTGTAATCTTCCTGTTTACGTCATAGAAATGTTACCGAAGCACCCTCCACAAAATTATTCTTCAATAATTGCAGCAAAGTTTAGTCAAAAGGTCTTTTTAAGAGGCCTAAATTAAAAATCAGCCATTTACCTATCTATAACCTGGCATCATCTGATATTTTTTATCAAGGGTTAAATGTATGGTTTTGAAATAGTAAACTGAGATGTTGCGTGTCTTAAAATACCTGC
Organism: Lithobius niger; assembly: GCA_023313725.1. Taxonomy (NCBI): domain Eukaryota; kingdom Metazoa; phylum Arthropoda; class Chilopoda; order Lithobiomorpha; family Lithobiidae; genus Lithobius; species Lithobius niger. Next base: position 54,684 of record JAHWFP010018995.1, read on the forward strand.
ATGGCTGTTTGACGCTTGAAATCACTTTTCGTTGCAGACAATCAACCTTACATTTTGTAACCTTAGTTGCATCTTCTTCACAGGGACTACGTCTCGTGTTTCTGTAGATAAGCTGGAAAAAAACAGTTAAAGTAGTACTTTCAAGCACATAGAGTTAAGTAAGAATCCAACAAGATTTGACGCATCGTATCTCGTTTGGAAGATAGCACGAGGATGATCTTGAAATATTAATTCAAGGTCATTCCTTTTTTCTCGTGTATACGTCCTCCACCACACCCATCATTGCATTTCTATCATTATTATTCACTCATGAGCCATTGCTCATGATATCGGCTCGTAACACTTTAGCTGGATTACCCTATTGTGGGATCCGCACCTTCACCTTTGAGTAATGGGAACAGTGGCATTATGGGGCGAGGGGTAATCGTCTAACTGGAAAATCGAATAATTGGAGAACATATACCGTATAACAGTATAACGGAAAGTCGTCTTACACGAAATTCATATAATGGAAAATCGTCTAACGGGAAATTCGTATAATGGAAAATCGTCTAACAGGTAATTCGCATAATGGAAAATCGTCTAACAGGAAATTCGTATAATGGAAAATCGTCTAATGTCCCTGCCTCGCTCGTGCTGCTGTGCTTGCTGCCGCTGTACATATAACATCAGAAACACATGTATATTTTTGTCTAGTTAGACGTTTAGATGTTTTTCCTTTTTTTAAAATTTATATTAGACAATTATCCCATTAGACGATGTTCTAGTTAGACTTTCGTCCGACGCCTCTGGCATTACATCCTGCAATAGTGTAAGTTGCCAGTATTTTAGTTTATTCTCGTCCTGTACGTTGTGCCTTGTGTTTTTGAAAGTTTGCATACTCTTTTAGTATTAAGCGAAATATTATTGGCGCTTTTACTTCAATTCGTTTTATAGTTAAAATCGCACGAATTAGAATCTGATCACAATGGAAATCTACAAAACCGTTTCTCCAATGATGGTATGCCACCAATATTCAGCATAATTCCGATGTACGGGCGGTTGCTACTTTAATTAAACAAAAATAAATTCCTGTAATACGTCCATTCTGTTGACATTGCCTTTGTTTGTTGCTAGCCTGTAATTGATTAGAAAAGCGTTCAAATCCAAGTAGTCCTCTGTGCTACATAGCGTAATTTCTTTCCCAAAATGGCTACCGTCGAATTTCAAGATTATTCAAGCAATGGTGTACCTCATCACCACTTCATGTAGGAAAAAGTAGGATATTGCCTGTGCAGTAAATATATAGTGACAAAAATGTGTATTTTTTAATTGACAGCAGTCTCGTTTCAATTCAGTAAACTGTTGTCAGAAGTGTATCCCGGGACAGAACATCAGGGTGGTGAGTCTGTTCAGTCACGCATGTGCCCTGACTTATGAGGGACCCTGCGAGGGCTACTAACTGATATAAACGCAGACTCATATTCAAACGAAAAAACCAAAAAAAGTTACAAGCCAGAGGTAAAAATCAAACAAAAAGTTCTCATATTGCATACGGGGCCTAGGTGCACTTGTTCCGCCACTGGCTTTATCAGTAGAAACTTAAAATGGGTCGACCACGACTGCACTATCATTTAAACGGCTTATTAAACGAGGTAACATTTGGTTCACATTTGAACAATTTTTTGAAAATATTGAAAATGCAGTGACGAGACTTCTGACTGTAGTAAAAAGAGTCTATATTATGCGGTAGACCCGGGCAAACGGCTTCAGCTAGAGCTAGGTTTACATTTGGATTCTTCTAGCTATCCATACCCTTGGGAAGTCTTCATCTGTTAATGTGTTGCCTGAGTGTATTTCCAACATGAACAGCATCGCTAAAATAATACCTGCTACTGATGCTGCTATGTAAGATGAACTGGATAGCATCAAAAAACTTTTCACTGACTTTTAGGGCTGCTATACCTGTACTTATTCCAGGGTGTGATTCTGTTAGCTGGTCGGATAGGCTGAGCTTGGTTGAAACGTGGCCTACGCATAATCTCCCATCTTGACCTTTTTCTAACATATGTGTGATACACTATGATATGTTTAGTGTAGAATTTGTCTACACAACTGACACTGTGTGACCTCATCTTTGCTAGTCTGTAATTGTACTCACATGAACTGGTCTTTGGTAATGGCACCAACTTCGAGGAAAAACTCACGTCTTCCTGCACCCTTTGCGGTATTGCTTTATATTCAGAGCGAATTACGGAAATAGAAATGGAATGGTGAAGGTTCCATTTCCATAGGAAATGGTATGCTGCCATTTGTTGCTACGACACTGGTGGTGGATCTGTGAATCTGTGAATGTGGATCACTGGCATGGCTCACATCTGTACAAATCGTCAGTTCTGTACGTGCAGTCTGGCTGGATAACTAGGCGATAGCAATTTTTGCCTTGAAGGCAGCAAGGAATCCGTTTTTCTGCTTGCTAGTCTTCTTTCCATTGAGAAGTGATACGTTGTAATCACGGGTGTTGTAATCACGGATGCGGTATGCTGTAATCATGGGTGCATCCCATCTACAATGTTTGAAGAGTGCCATCCAGTTCATGGTTGAACCCTCTTGATTTCTTTTTATTCCGGGCATTATGACTGAAGAACACTCATTCGATTTTAAAATGTGTTAGTACTAGCTTCACGAATGCAGACTGGTTTAGCCTCATGGCTGTATCCTTGGTTCGTTGAGAATTACGTACCCAGTATATAGTTTATGGACCCCCGGTGTTTGTATCTGAGAAGTTGTGATTAACACTCCCTTTGCAAAGTGTCACATCGTAGGGGATGATGTGACAACTGCATTGTCGTTCACATACAGGTGTAGACGTTCTAATAAAAATAATCAAAAAGTGCACAATTAAATAAACACGACATTGCTAGGACAAATGTTTCCTGTTATCAAGTATGATTAAAAAAATCAGCTGATGTCGGGTTTCCTCGTTCCCAACCCCCTAGATACCCAAAGGAAAAACGCATTTCTTGCTTGCATTTGGGTTTATTCAGCTTGATCAGTGACTGTCCCCTAGCCAGTCTGGGCATGCAGTGGGAACATGTGCTCCAATGTTTCCACTTCCCATTTACACAATTTCCCTGAGTAAAGACAAAATTTCCCTTTTTTACTTGCCTTAATTTAAATTCCTTTCATTATACCACTAATTTTCAAAAGTCATAATTAAAAAAATTAACAAGCCAGTTTTGACAGTTTTGACAGTACCGGGGCCACGTACTGTGACTGACGTTCACGCTAATGACCTAGTTGTAGCCGCGCCATTAAACCTTAATTTCCCTTGTCGACGCGACATTAAACCTCAATTTCCAACTTTTTCTCCTATGTTAGAACTAGTTCTCCGGCCCCTCCTGCTAGAAGTAAAGGATATTGATGAAACTGTAAAAGTTAGTACTGCCATAATTTGCACATATTTCGAATCTTCCACCAAAAAAGAAAGATAAAAAAGTCTGTTGTTGTGGGCGATTGTGTACATAGCGACTGTGTCTTTCGGTCGGAATCCTCCGTAGATCACAGATTGACTGTCTTTCTTTCATGCTACTAGAGGCAGTGAAGTTGTGTTTTTAAAAATAGTAACCTTTTGGCCGGTAGATGGTACCACCAACGTTTGTGAGGCGCATATGGACGGAAGTTGGTGTGCTTGTGTGTGCAAGTTTGCCATGAAAATGAGTAGTAGTTGTTGTATGTTGTTCACCAAGAAGACAATGGACGATGTGACCTGAGTTAACAGCGTGTTAATGAAAGATAGTAAATCGTGTTCACTTAGAATATCGCCCCTAATGAATCATACAGGAGCAACCTACGACAGCTAAGGCCTTCAGACGCGTGAGTTACTCACAGCCAACACAGCTATCTCAGTGGGCTTCACACAGAACAACGGCTCCAGGCTGAGTCGAAACAGAACAGCTCCATTTGTTGGCATTAATTTCATTTGTTCTGCGCGAAACAATGGCGGTACCTATTACGTGTTTTGGTGATACAGTCAATAAATTGTTGTATCGGACATACGTAGCATATGCAATTCTTGTTCTTAGTTATTGTGTAAGTGAACCAAAAGTAAAACATGCAAGTCAAAATGGATGTAATTGCCCTTTAAGAAAATGCTGTTAGTCCACAGTGTTGAAGGAAACTCGTTTTGATACTTACTTTGGTGGTTCGAATAAAAAAACTAAAACTCTTGTCTTGTTGAATAAATAATGCTTTGAAGGGATATGTATACTTTGTCAACTCGATATCTTCTTTTGGGGAAATTAATACCTGAAACGTAAACAGTTTTTTTTTAGAAAACGTTAGTGGAATTTTTGAAAATAAAGTCATTCATTTAGCTGTAAAAAATTACACAAAGTAGTAAATAATACAACTCCATGGTCTTCACTACAATAAAAATCACAAACTAAATATTGAATCTTCAAGGACCATTACTGGAATACGAAAGCCGAGTTTAGTTTCCTCAATCACCCAAGTTATGGATTGAATTGAAGGGTGTTCAATTGGCAATTACAAAATCATCTAACGGTATCATCAAACATTACTGAACGTCCAAGCAAGTAGTAAACTTCATAAATAATGGGATTTCGTTGTAAATATATATTACAATTATTTTTCAAAATATTAAAAACCAAATCAGGTCTTTATTTGCATTTATAAACATTAACTATAAACATTTTTAATTAAAAAACTTAAGAAACCTTTGTTTTTTTTGTGTGGTCATGCCAATTTGAATTAGCTACTTTGAAATAACCAAGAACCGTAACAAAGAAAACAACAGTGGAACCAAATCGTTTTCTATTGTTGTCTAATAAAACTGCGGATGTTTTTCTGTCTGGTATCACAAATTTGCATTTTCTTTAGCTAACACTAATTAACTCAATTCGTCGCCAGGCTAAACAAGCATTAAATTGCTAACATTAATCAACTTTCATTGTTTTCTGTTAGGTCTAACAGTATTTGCAAGTGAATGACAGGAAAACATTCTCCAAAAGAAAAAGACATAATAATTATGATTAGCATGATTATTATGTTACACTTCAGAGCGGCTTATAATTTTTTCAGAATCTCAGAAGTGGAACAGAACCCGCCAAGATTTTGCTATTCGCTATTTAGGTTTAGGTCAAAGTTGGTATCAGAAAATGTTGACTAGTCATTTTTGATTTGCTTTGGTTAATAATTTGAAGGCAAAAACTGAGAGAGTTCTTCACCATTCAGGATTTTTGATACCATTAAACTTACAGTTTTGCGGGATCTTAATCTTTACACCTGTATGAATGTTCCACCTTAATTTTTTAGTCATATTTTGATAAGATTAGCCTTTGGAAATATAAATTACAGCCTCCTGGTCAGAATTGTCATTAACAGCGAGTTATCAACTATTCAAACAAATAAAATCATAAGTTTCGAACAGCACTTGATCTTGGCAGGGCTCATAGGGATACAGTGTGGGTTCTTTATTTCCAAACATATAGCATGTTAGGGTTAGGTTAAACGGTGTAGCATGTCGTTTCGTAGGATCCTAAATTCTGATCCCAATTTCTGTTACCACTGGTAACATGTTATACAACTTTGTGGGTCCTATTTGATTCATTGAACGAAAAGTGTAACCTTTGTAAACTAGCTAAGGTCTTATAGAGCAACAAAATGCACCATAGCTGAAGAGTCAATTTGCTCAAATTTATCACCTGTTTTGAAGGTGTGATGGATAATGGTTTTTCAAGTTTGATGAAAAGTTGTATCACATGCCAATTCTACACACATGATTGCTTGGGTTCCTACCATGGATGGAAACTTACTTGTCTACAAACTGCAAATAATAGGGAAACTGGTCTATATACGAGCCAGTTTTTAAAACAAGAGTAAGAATGAACATGAAAGGCTAATTTCTTGATTCACCTTCATCTCTATTTAATGTCAACCGATTTATCTGAATAAGACAGCTAAAACAGTCATTAGTGAATGTAGATAAATTGGAGTGTAGTAGTAAGGACAGAATAAATGGTAGGAATGATGGACAAGAGACCATTTTCAAACTGACGGAACAGAGTGAATGCCATCGCAGGCACAAACCAAATGCATTATAATTATGGAATATCCTAGAAGTAACCTAGCATTAAATCTAAATTCTGCAAAACCCTCTTTCACGACAGTTTAACGTGATACCTTCCCCCTTTCTAAAATGAGAGATCCAGAGCATCTAAATTTTCTATCCAATCAGGATTAGAGCTATCAACAATGTTGCTACAAATTGGGTCATTCTAATGCCTATAACACACCAGAATATCCATTAGCACGACTGCAAACAAAATGCAGAATTTTGTAATCCAAATATCATCTGTTCATGAAATATTGTTTGTTATTGTCACAAAATTTAGTCATTCAAGTTCCGCCAGATTAATTTTAAAATGGTGAAAAGCGCCTTTTAGGTCCATGCTAGGATAGTCACTTGCAGTTTATACTGCTTGGAAGAAGTTCCGAAATCAGGGGTAAGGCTTATAAAATAAAAAAAAACTATTAGCCTAACCCAACAATGAAAAACAGCAAGCCTATTTTCATTCCCCTTTTTTAGTGCAACGTGAACATACGAACTGCATTCATTGAATGCAGGAGAGTTTAGAGAGTTTAGGCAAAATCATGCACCTCTACTTGATGATACTCATCCATAGCTGATTATAAGAAGTATCCAACACCAATACACATCGACTAGGCATTACAAAAATAATGCGTGCGGTTGTAAAAAAGACATGCTGATGATAAGCCACAATGAAGTTAAAACGTTGCTCAGCTGGATCGTAGCCTGAAAGGTTAATAACCTGTACTGTAGCACGGATTTAGACAAGATATGTTAACATAAAACCATATCGATGATAGATCAGGCAAAGACAGTCTATTAAGATATTGCTCTCTCTGAACGTCTGGCTTACGAGCTAGTCTGCTAACCATCAGACCACCTTGTACTGTAGCAACACCAAGCTTAAAACCTAACTTAAGACAATGCACGTTTTTTTTTTTTCAAATTGCAATGCAGGATATGAAAAATCCAATTGCAAGATGGCCGTTTATCTACATATACAATAAGAAAAGCGTATTTGTTTGACATGTTGATGACAGACTGTTCCACATTAACCTTAAAGTCCATACCGAGAGGAAGGGTAGACTCTTCCCGAACTCTACAGCAAAAAACTGAAAACTGAGTTGGCCTATGTGTCCATTGCCTAATTATCCAGCCTGTGTGTCCTACAACCAATGGCCACAGTTATGACAGCAAGCCAAGAGTTTACTATTGTCATGTTGTTTCTTGCTGGAAGTGACAGGCATTAAAAGGTCACAGTCTTCTCAATTTGTGGTTGAAGTTCAGTCCCAGTTCGTTACGTAGCATTCTTGTTTTTCTTTAAATTTACTTCATACTTGCTCGTTAGAAACCAGTAGTAGGCACTAAAGCGAGGTAAAATACTTTATCTCGGGTTTCAATGGTTGAGCCTACTGAACTCCAGATATTGTATACAGCTGGCTCTTTCTGTCCCGCTTATAAACACTGTCCAGCTATTGTCAAAAATAGCATGGTAACATTTGGATGATGAGTAAGAAGAATGGAATTCAATCCTCCCACCTTCCCTGCAAATGTAGCATCTTTTGGTATGGCGTTAATCTTGGTATTTTCACAATAGGCTTGCTGTCAGTGATGGCCATTGTACACGGACCGGGGCGTCGGACGAAAGTTTAATTGGAAATTTTTCTAAGGGATAATTGTCCAATATCTGTCTGTATTAAAAATAAACCTGGAAAATCTACTAAATGGAATATCGTATAACGGAAAATCATCTAAACGGAATATCGTATAATGGATAAACGTCTAACTGGACAATAATATACCTGCAGTTTCTGATGTTACTTGTATAGCCGCAGTGAACATGGCAGCGTGAGCAAGGCAGGGACATTAAACGATTTTCCGTTATGCGAATTTCTTGTTAGACGATTTTCCATTATACTGTATACGTTCTTCCAATTATGCGATTTTTCAGTTAGGCATGCAACAAATAGGTACTCGAACAAAAAATATTCCATATTATAGGCACTCAAACATATAGACTCCCGACAAATAGGCAGTAAGTTTTTTTTCTGTTTTTTTTTTATCCGGGATGGATTCCAAAGTGATCTTCCAAATTTGTTTCTTTCCACTTCTTACTACTAACGCCATTTTCATTTCGCAGAATTTCATTTCGCAGAATCCCGTTTCGCAGAACATAAAACGGATTATGTTTTTTTTTGTGAAACGGGAATTCTCGTTCTGCAGAATTCCGTTTCGCCAAATCAAAATCTTTAAAATGTAAAAATGGAGAAGTTGAAGATGCATTCCTAACTGAAAGAAATGTTTGGTTAGCTGCGGTTTCTGCTGTTATATGTTTAGCCGAGGTGAGCACGCGCGAGCGAAGCACGTAATTTGATAAAAAAAATTATTCTGTAAAACGGGATTCTGTGTAATAATGGGAATTTCCGTTTTGCAGAAAAACCTGTACAGTTTAAATTTCCGAAGCCAATTTGCATCATATTCGCTTGAACTAACATGATAGTCTTTCAGTGATATAAAAATAAATAATGTAAATCCGTTTTTTTAAACCGGTTATGACTGAACAATAACTGCAATTTTCTCGCAAAACCGGAACTGAATTGGAACACTACGCAGAGCTGAACCATAGTGCAAAACGGAACCCAATTTCCACAGGTCGATTACATAATGGTTATTGCATGAAATCTGCAACAATGGGCCGGTGTAAGCGATTTAATGCACCCTTTTGGTAGAGCTACGTCCGAGGCGGTGTAGAATCGTCCGCGATAGTATCATGATCATCGGCATCAGTAACAATCAAATTTCATTGTTACAATAAAAAGTATCGTTTTTTTCATACTTCCTGTTATGTCTTTGCTACAGTGCGTAACAATTCTTGGTGCACTTGTTATGTATTTCAAACTTTCGTCTAAAACAGTTGATAGTTGATGGATAAAATGAAAGAAACCGAGTTTCAGCTTAACGCGTATGGGTTTACACTAACTAAGCTACGTTCTTGGCCTCGATAGTGGCGGCTATAAACGATAGAATGGCTTATTTATTTCGTAAACGCAGGCTTTAGGAACTGAATTGAATTGTTTCAAAGTAAGAAGCAGCAATCATTGTGTGCACGACCGTTGATACTCGGTAGGTAAATGAATCTATCTATATATATAATACTCTTAGGTTGGGCAAGCAAATTCATCATTATCATTACGCACTATAATGAAAGAGGGTGACCGACCGACAATGTCAAACAAATAGGTGTGGCCTGTAACAATCAGTAACAATCGAAATATTGCTTTAATAATGCTACCTCTTAGAGCAGACTTGGAGGGTTTCAAAGTTGGTTCAGTAACAATCACTAAATGCACGACCGTTGTTGGATGTATTGCGCTTGCTATCAGAACGGAGAAAGGGGAAATTGAGCGTCCTCCATTGAAAAAAGATATTTACTTCTATATAAAAACAAATCAGCAGGGGTTAAAATGGAGGGGGAGCAGAGATGGAGATATTCAGACCACTCAATAGGGGAATCCGGGTCGGGGACGGGGGAGGCAGTGCGGGACGAGAAAGGGATTGGGGGGGGGTATAGGGGAAAAACAGACCATACAACTGGGTAGGCCGCAGGGGGGTTCGGAGGAGGAAGCAGGGGGCAGCCTTTTCATTCCATACTGCCCACTACAGTATTTCGCTCAGGTATGCGGGAACCGGCTAGACTGGCGTATGTTATGCCGAGGGTTCAGCTAGTAAAAATTAAAATTGTAACAAATATTATAACCCCAATGTGCCCCTTTTTGTTAAAGATAACGCACATGAATTGTTTCCAAATTGGCGAGTTTCCACGGAGATTTAATAATACCAGGGACTTCGTTACATGCTGAATGCTATCTTTCTCAGTGAAAGGTTTTAAAAAAAAATCATTTAGTAAAACACAGGTGTGCGTCTTTATTGAAGCTGCACCAAAATCTCGACGAAATGTCTGTTAACATTGTCCCCAAACATGGGATGGCTGTGGCAAGGGAGGGGAGGGGTGAAGAGGAGGGTAGAGGAAAAAGGTAGAAGAGGGGCAGAAGAAGAGGGGAGATGAGGGACACGAGAACAGAGTGAAGAAGTAGGGAGAACAGTGGAGGAGAAGGGAGAAAAGGAGGGAAAGCAGAAGGGAAGAAGATGGGGAGGGAAGAACAGGGTTGCAAGCGCAGCATTGATACCTCGGTAACTTACAATCATTTTCTAGGAAATTCAGTCACCGTGCATGCTGCACGGGTCGAGCTAGTGGTTACTAAATTTCAGAAGGTAGTGAGAATCAAAAAAGAATTATACCTGTAGACATTATCCTGTAATACTTACCCCATACGTTAATAATTCATAATTATTACCCCAGTACATGACACCAATGCCTGTTGTCACACCAATATGCTTCACAGACTTTTCTAGAACAAAAAAAATTCAAAAGACCTTTAAGGCGATGGATGACAGAGAAGGGTAGTAGTTGGCAAAGCAAAACCAAAAACAGTACTAAAAACTGCCAGGTGCCCAAAGTACGTCTTACTTCCAAAGTACTGACATCATGCAGCCAATCATGCTGCTGTCAAATTTTAGTTAGCAACTGTGATCACTAAATTGTAATTCCGTGGCTGTAAGTAACGTCAATTGGAAGGAAAATTTTGTAGAAGTCTTCCTGGTAGAACAATATCACGACTTTGAAAAGACTTTATGGTGCTTGCGTATCATCGGTAAGGAAAACCTCCCCCTACACCTTCAATGCAGAGTGTCTAAATTGTTTTTGTCCCCTTCATGAAATAAACTCCAGAGTTTTAAATGATGTATTCTTCCAAACTGATCACGCTGAGAGTAGGAAAAGATTATACTACCTATTTCCTACTGTACAATCATGTCATTAAAGCTGTGCATGAACAGAGCAAAGGTTATGAATCATCAGTGTGATGTGCCATGATTCGTAATGAGGACTCGACTATTAGAGATTTGGTAACATATTGGGCAGCACCCACTAGTGGCGCTGCCAGGCTTTATATATATTTAAAAGGAACAGGGACAAGTACACAATTGTCGCCGTGGGTGAACATGTACTCAGGGACTGTGTTTCTCGGTGGTTTTTCGGACATCTCCGTCGATGTGCAGGTTGACTGTCTTTGTGTGACAAGCGGCAGTGGACTAGTGTTTTGAAAAAAATACCTGCTTTTGTGGCCGGTAGATGCTGCGACGGGCACGTTTTGGCACGAAATTGGACTGAAGTTCGCCTGCGTGGTTCTTTGACGATTAAGTCCAGCTTGTGCTCAAGGTAAGAAAGCATGTGTGGATGTTTTGTTTATGAAGTAAATTGCCGGATATAGATTAGCGAAACGGATCTCGCCCCACTTCATATGGTCCTTCAAGCCGGATGCAATTTGGCACCATGGATTCTACAACAATAATATGCGACTTTTTTTTTGGATTTGTTGACTGCATCAAACTGTGTGACTTTGGTGAAAATGTCTCAAAATGGGGAAACGAAAGTGTGCCGTAGTGACAGGGCTAACAAAGGTGTAGCTCCAAATCGTTATGGTGAATAGGACGACAACACCAGTAAACAGAATGCCCTGGCGGCCAATAGTGACGTTGTAGGATAGGGGGCTTAAGGGAGCAGCGTGCCACCGCCGACTAAAGATGGCCAAGGTAAGAGCAATCAGAGTGAGTGCAGCGAGCGCAATGTGCACAGCTTGAGGACATCAAAGTCGAAGATAAGTCACCGAGTGTCTCTATAGCGGAAGATAGAAGCAAAACTGCATGCACAAGAAGAAGTCCGGCGGCTGGCGGCGAAACAGATTGAGTCGCAAAAGCAGTTCATTAAAAAGAAGTTTTTGCCAGAAAAATCCCAGAGCAACTTTATATGAGTAACTTCATAAAACATGTATCTTTGCCAAACATAAGAACAAAAAATGGTTGAACTCACTATTTCAATTGCTGCGATCATACTAACAACAATGAACTCAAACAAGTTTAAGTCTTTCAGTCTAACCTAATTGTGGAAACCAATTACCACTTAAACTTCGTATTAAAAACCAGATGAATAGATGTGTACAAGTAACATGGAATAATTCAAAGCTGGTACTCAGATATAACGCAGTCTCATCTGGTAAAGTGAATGATTAGAGGACTTGGGTCCGAAACGACTTCAAGCTATTTTCAAACTTTCACTGGATGGGAAGTCTGGCTTGCTCAACTGAAGCTTGAACATCGGATGGGAGTGCCCAGTGGCCACTTTTGAGAAGTACTTGCTAAATGATGGTAAGTTGTTACAGGTTGGGCCAGTAGAAAAAGTCATTGGTTAGTGTAGCTACCAGTTAAATTTTTTATTTTACTTTTCATTGTTTGCAATAAATTTTTGACTCAGTCGCCACAAGCACAAGAAACACAAGAATGACTGTGAAAATGGTACAGTGAAAAAATTTAAAAATTTGGGGATCAAACTGTTCTCAACTTCTGCATGTTTTATAGTAATGCGTTAAAATTTATCAAGATGTAAAAGGTACAAAAGAGACGATACTTTGATTATTTTACCTTGTGTATTGAACAAACTTGTTCGCAAAGCACCATTCAGTTTCATCCATTTTATCTTAGAAATAAATATACTAGGTGACTAAACTGGCTGTAGTTAAATGGTACATACCATTGAGTAACATGCATCTTCCCATTATTGTGTAAGTGTCAGTCATGTTCTCCACTTGGTCATTGCTTGACACCTGAGTGAACGAATCGAAAAGAGGATAAAGTACAACAATGCACCAATGACTGTGAGAATAAAGACTTAGAACGATGTTACATGATATGCAACTATGTGCGTATACTGCTGAGCAAATGGCAGTACTGGGCTCTAATACACATTGCGTGTTGTAATATGGTGAATATTATTTCTTCGTAAATGTTAGTATTTGGTTGCCTTTTTTAGAAAGTTTGGTTGTATCATGTGTCTCAAGTTTTTATAATAGTTTACCCTTCGTTAAACTTTTTTGACCTTACTATGCTAAATCTCAGCAAACAAATGATGGAGATTCTTACTCTGAAAGTTTACATTACGATTGGGAACTACTCGTTTGTTTTCAAAAGGTCAGGTATAGTTTACACTATATCTAGCAAATTTTCGACAGCAGATAATCAGTGGATAATAGATGGACTGTGTTTGTCTGTCTGCTTCATGTTCAGTTCGTTTTCTTCTCACTGCTACGTCGTCGTTTGTGGTTTTGAAGCTACAAACGATGACGTAGTAGTGAGAAGAAAACGAACTGAACCTGAAGCCTGAAGAAGACAGATGAACACATGCCTACCAACCACTGAATTATAAACTGTAGAAAACTTGCTAGATATTTTGTAAACTATACCTGAACTTTTGAAAATGAGTGTGGTACGTAACAGACGAGTAGTACCCGATCGTTTTGCTAAGTGTAAAAAAAACTTTGATGTGGGAAGTCATCATTAATACGCACGTACTTTTTGTATCCATACCTCTACTCGTCCGGATCTAAGCGCTTACAAATATGAAATAAGCGCCAAGGCGACAGATAATTAATAAACCTTTTTTTCTAATAAGCGTATTTTCTTTGCTGTAACTTGTTTTTTTTTTAACTCTCAAATACTCGAAAACTGTTCTGAAAACTGTTCCATGATGTCAAAGGTCGATCAAACATTGGCAGTTCAGGCAAACTAATCAGAAAAAAACTCGGTTGCCATATAGACCGTAAAAGGACGACATATTCTAAACGTAATTAGTGTTAGCAAACGACACATAGATCATTATTAGTGGGCGTGAAATGGAGAAAAGAGAAATCTGAATGTCTGTGTTACAGGTTGTCAATCCTTTGCATTTCATGCGTTTCTTTTCCTAGCAGTGCTAAAGCAGTTCCCCAAATACCTGTTTCTTTTCCCTAAAATTTAGCTGCAATTTGCAGTGCTGCGTGTAGCGGACGCGTCTGGTTTTTTCTCATTTCGTGCAGTGCTAAATGCAGCGATGCGGTAACAAAAAAGGTGCTAGATCTGCTGTGGAAACAAGACGGCTGCTTTCCATCGATAAAAATTTCGTTCATGTACAACAAATACGGCCGTGTTTTTATAGTTATTGTGGATTTAGTTGAAACCACAAAGCTGCAGGGAGGTAAAGTATAAATGCACAAGCAAGAAAATTCTAGTGATTCATTTCTATTGCCGATAAAGCCTTCACGATAACGCTTTTCAGCGACTTGAACGATTATGGCAATCGCACGGAGAGTGCAGCGTTCATTTTTTTTTTGGCGGACCGTTTGATAGCTGTGTGTGTACGAATCCGTCAGGGGGCTGTTTCTTTGGTCATCTAGCGCTAGTGACGTATGCGTGATATAGGCATTTAGCAAAGTTCTGCAACTGATGCACTGCTGCAAGGAAATAACGCACAGATGTGCATTTACGTAGCGACTCGCCTTTGCATTCTCGCAGCTAGAACTCAATCGCGGTGGCAAAGGTGACATTGCCATGGTAACAACGCTAAATGGATTAGCTAAATCCGACATCGCTTGAGTAAATACTTTCAGTCTTACAATCCGTGCCAATAATATAAAGAGTTCCTCATAACGAAATAATTTTCCCAAACGCTTCTGAACTCGCGTTATTTGCTGATTTCGTTGCGAGGCGGCTGACATAAAACCACCGCCATGTTGGAATTTGAGGTGATTTCTAGCTTCTAGCTGCGAGAATGCAAAAGCTAGTGGTTGCGTAAACGTGCCCTGACGCCAGGTTGCATGAACTGAGTGAGCTATGCTAGCTATTTCCACGGTATAGTAAACAGTTTCAACTCAGTTCTCGCTTTTCTTGCTCAGTCCTTCATTTAGCGCTACAATTGCTGTCTTATGGGTTGGTATGGGTAGGTATCTGGAGAAGTAGGTGTACAGGCATGTAAACAAACAAATCGAACGTGTTGAATGATGAAGACGAAATGTAGAAGTGTTAAGGAATATGATGAACATACTGTGAGCAAGAATTACAATTAGCTTATGACGAAGCAATCAGTACATCGATTGTGTGATATTCTAAATTGAAGAAGCTATATGAAGCATGGGTTAATGCCAGTAGAGTAAGCGAAGAGAATGATGCTACTCCAACTACACAGGTTGTTAAATACCTGGGAATTTGAAATTCTGTGTGTTTTGCAGCCACATTATACAAGCTGCAAATCGTAGGTCAGGTATGGTGATACATTGTTTTAACTCTGGTGACGCTTTTACAAATTTGTAGGCATGTAAGATCTGTTTGTGCCCCAGTTAGTCGAAATCATGGACAACTTAGGTGTCCTAAGAAACTCGAATAGATCAATAAACTGTCTCTGAACCGAATCTACTCGGTCAAGATCCATCAGTGAATTGAGGAACCAAACAGGGCTGTCATGTTCCAAAAGGGGGCACAGACAGCCCTGTTTGGTCCCTTAATTCACTGATGGATCTTGACCGAGTAGATTCGGTTCAGAGACAGTTTATTGATCTATTCGAGTTTCTTAGGAGACCTGAGTTGTCCATGATTTCGACTTAACTGTCTTACGGCTCAGCGTCAGTCGTAGCACGGGGCTGCAAACCGCGGAAATTTCAGTATATTGCTAAAACAATAAATCTAAACTTGCTGCATTTTTCACTATCAGCACGATATAAATAGGCAGATTTTATTGGTAGTTTTAATGCACTATCCTATTTTATAATCGCTTTTTTCCCACAATCAGCATTTATGGAAAATAACGAGTGATTGGGGGATTTATTGATATTTTGTTTGCAAATATGCTTGGGAAATATTTGGCTGTACCACTTGTTGTACTAATTTGGTGTGCCACTTGGTGTGTAGTTTTTTTAACAACTTCTTCTTGGCGTTTTATGTTTTGGTCTTTCTTTCTCAATGATAATATCTTTAACTTCTTGAGAACCAGTATGGATATTATGGGTCGTCTTTTTAATGATTCGTTCTAGCGTCTTTTTTGCCTAGAAAATAGAACGCCTGTGCTTTGTTGGCTGTTTTTGCCATTTGTCTCTGGACGTATGTATTTTCAACCTGGGTGAGGCGTTCGTAATGGTCATCAAGGGCTTATGCACCCTTATAAAAAGGGCCATTAAAGGCACTGTCGAGGAGTGGCACTCGGCGTGTCGCTGCAGTCGCCGTGAGGAGGTTGTGTTGGCCCGTTTGCGAATTGGTCACACCCGACTTACTCACTGTTTCCTTTTGCGGGGGGTTGACCCTCCTGAATGTTCTTGGTGTCAACGGCCACTTACGGTCCGGCACTTACTTGTTGATTGTCGCCATCTTGATGGTGTTCGTTGTCGGTTCCATCTTCCGCATGACATTGCGCGTCAGTTGGGCGATAAGTCTATCCTCCTGTCTGGTGTTTTTCAATTTTTGCAGGCGGTACAGATGTATGACAAGATTTAGATTAGGGGTTTGAATAACATCTCTGTAATGTGTGGTGCAGTGGCAACCCGGACCACTGCACTGTGACTGAGGTTGGCGCTAATGACCAAGTTGTCGACGCGCCATTAAGCCTCAATCCCCCCCTTATAAAAATAGGCTACCCACGAATTCTTCAATTTCAAAATGTCTTTAATCGATTTACTAATTAAAATTTAGTTATGAATATCATAATTGGTCGGCCTGCGAGAAATTCTGCAACACATTGTTGCTAGTGTAATTCCTGTCCAATGTTTAATGTTGCATTCACCTTCACATTTCACATTCCCCTGGTGTATCTTCAATGTGCATGTTAATTGTAAGCTTTGTTTAAGCCGATTTGCATGCAAATGCTTTTTCATACTTTTCATACTTTTCATACATTTCATATACTTTCTCTCCATTATGGACGCATGTGTGTCTTGTTTTTAAACTGTCTTTGTATTATAGCTTTTGCCAAAGTCGCCGCCTTTGAAAGGTCTACCAAAACAGAGGACACTCAAGTGGATTATTGTATGCTTTGTCACATGCCACATATTTTATATAGCAGCTTTTTACTTGGTTACGAACATGGTATATTAAAATACATGTATATGGAGTTTCATCACTAAACTCGCCACACTCGAAAGGTTTATCTCCAGTGTGCACAATAGCTTGCACTGATGTTTCTTTTTTTTTATCTAAATGTCTTGCAGCATTCTTCACATTCGAACGGTTTTTCCAAATTATGAACTGAGACATGAACTGGTAAACCTAAACTTCGTCTGAAGACTATGTCCTAATCGTTACATTTAAACAGTTTCTTTTCACACTTTGTGAGCGTAAAGCTTTCGAAAGGTTCCCCCCCCCCACTACGCACACCAGAGTGTCTTGTTAAATATTTACACCTAAATGTGTTGCCCCAATCATCACATTTGACTATGAGCTTGCTGTGTTTAAGAGTGGTTATATTTGCTTATGTATCTCCACACTCTATGTACTCAAACGATTTCGTTCCACTGTGTTCACTTACATTTGTTGTTAGTATTTAAATACCTGACCCAGCCCTCTGCGAACGATTCCTACACGATATTTTTACGAGCCACCTCAATAGCTCTGGAATGACGGGCGAAATTTAGTTTATAAATGATAAAAGAAGCTACCACGCTATTCCACAGGGTATGAAATTGGCAGTAACAATGTTTTTTTTTTAATTAATAATAATTTTTTTCATGCTTCACAGTAATTATGGCATACTAAAGTATTACAAACGGCTTTGTGATGGTCATGTGGTGCTCGGGGCCACTAGTCCTATACATCAGATTACCTTACCATAGCTACTAATAATCGGCTTAGCTATCCAATGAGAATATCTTCGAAAATATTTGAGGTAGATATTTTATCTTCAAACTCATGAATTTCATGCACCGAAGCAACCGTACTGATCAAACTTCAACGAAATTAGAACATAACTGCTTCCGAAACAGACAAAACACAGAGACAATCAAATACGCAAAATCATAATTCCGACAAATATTCAGCCTTGCTTGCTGCAGTCGCTCAGCTAATTATTGTTAACAGACAATGTTAAACCAAGATACTATCTCACAGATGTTTGGGACTTAAGAAACAGGTCCTGACACTATGGGTAAGTTGGAATTCAGTATCGGAATTCAGAAATACAATTCTCAAAAAGCATGGTGGGAGTTTTTTTGTATGGAATGAGGTACCAAACTCTAATCGGGACATATGTTTGTGTTTTAGGTCACAGGTTGATGTAGCGTCATCGTCATAGGTAAATGGCTGATTTTGCAATCCCTATTCAGATGGGTTGCCAATACAGCATGTGCTTTATATAACTTATTAAAATCTGCTTTTTTTCTGATTAAAGTTTAGCAGTGAAAAAAGAATTTATTATGCTGAGCAAACAAGACAGCAAAGGACCTATTACTTACGGGTTTTCCGCTCAGTATGTAGAGTGTTGTGCTGGTCATTATTGCACACGCATTCCAATAACCTTCTAATCCCAGTTGATCCAGCAGAAATTCCGGTCCCTTGTATTCTTCACCCTTCATTAGTAAGTTTGATAAAAGAAGAATCGAGTTAATCGAAGGTCTACCATCTATCTTGTCGCGAGGACACATTGTTATTGATGGAAAGGTTACTACTTCGTCGTCTACAAAGTAGGTCTTAATTTCCGATGGATCCGACAAGTAGTATTCAATTCTTTCTTTACATTGGTAAAGTGACGTTAAGAAAAGCACAGATATTACGCACAGCCGTGTAACTTTAAGGCAGTCATACAACTGAATTCGAATTTTCCCCTTAGATTGTAAAATACTGCGTTTTCCCATACGAAGAACACGATTCGTTGGTTCAACTCTTCCATGCATGTACGAGTTCTGGTATATCACTGAAAGAGATTTTGGTCGGATCATTTTTATTTGTGGCATCCCAAAGTATTATTGCTTCGGAACTATTAAAAAAAATCCAAAAATACTTTGCGTTGTTGTCGAGCAAAAAATCTGAAACATTTAATAAAGTAAGAATTTAATTTGTGGATATTCGTTATTCATACAAAAATGATGTTTGCTTAAATGTTGCACATGTTGCAGAATGCATCACAAGCTTTCTTAAATTTGCTTACAAATTCATTGAAGTTATGCAGTGCTAAGGCTTAACTGAAAGCTAGGGAGCGTGAAAGGAAGTTAAAAAAGAGTACAACTTAATCTTAAATAAAGTATTAGCTCACAGAAAAAGTGAACCAGTGTATGTGAGGGTGCAGAGCCCACAAGGCTCCCCACACACTCACATGATTGGCCCTCTCCAAACCAGAGATCACGCGTGCCATTGGGTAGTGCAGACAGCCAGACATAGAGATGAAAAGATGGCTTCCGACAGTGTGACAGGTTTATGTTTTGCTCCGCAATAAACTGTTTCAATGCCAAAGCTTCCGAATCATCTCATTTCGTGCTTGTCTGGGATCTTCGGCAATGGGCAACACAGCGCTTCCCAGCAAGAGTTGGCACTCAAATGATCAACAGAAAACCCTGTAAAAGTCAAAATACCAGCGACCGGCTCAACCCAAGAAAAAGACCACGAAGTGAACGAAACATGAACACCATGAACCACCAACAAAAAAATGCATCTGTCCAACTACAGGCGAGATCAAGCCAAACGATTAAGCAAATTAGGCTCATAAATGAACTGTGAACACTTGAAAAATAAAAATGATCGTTAATTCGCATCAGATTGCATGCATCGGACAGACGAAAACATCCCAAAAAAGTCGAACTCTGAAAAATCTCACACGCAGGCTTATGTAAACGAAAACAGAAATCCATATCTTGTTTACCCATTGAAACGATAGTTATTTGTAAAAAACTAGACATTTCGGGGCAAATTTGGCAATTTTCGTTTATTTATCAAGCCAGAAACGCTTAGGTGCAAGTGGGACTATTTTTTTTGCGCACACGTAGCATTTGTCATTGTCATTTGCATTTCGAGTGGCATATCACATACCTAAGTGAGTGCGCATGCACTCCAAGGGTGAAGAGTCACAGCACTTCTTTCAAAAACGAGGCAAAACGATGTCATCTTGTTTTTTAAAGAATTTCCGACCACATTTCAGCAAATTGATGGTTTGAACACGAATTCAAACAATGAAAAAAATGAACAAATCGATTCACTGTTCTATAATCATGGAAGATCAGGCGACTGACGATCAATGAACACCCGAAAAAATGCCAAACCCATATATTGCCTGTGTAAGCAACACACCGGAAACCATAGGCTCATATGCTCATAGGCATCATAGGCTCTCATAGGCGATCTCTGGTTGCCATTCACTCCACTAGAGGGCAACACTGGCCACAATCAAAATCGTCGCTCGGCAACCACCGACGACGACTTCACAAACTCTATGCAACGAATGCAAATGCAATTAGAAGCATTAGAACAACGTGAACGCCAACAAAGCGCACAAATAAAAACATTAAAAGTAAAAAATAAATTACTAAAAACCTGCAGGAAGAACAAATTGACGTGTTGACCAACAGAAATCTACGTTGGGCAACAAGACTAAAGGTAATGCAAACAGAGATAACCAACCAAGACGAAAACAAACACGACCAACTGAATAGTGCTATGCACAACCATCCACTCGATAACTACATAGCATCACTCCCATACAGACAGATCACTAATGAACCGAATTTTGCACCAAATTTGCCGAATTTAGCACCAAATGTGCCGAACTTTGCAAGCTATCAGCAATGCAGTGACCCTAATGATTATGCAAACGCATTACCAGAGAATTTCATGCTATTTGCAAAGTGAAAGCCAGAGTGAGACACCACAATGGAGCTCACAGTTAGCCAGTGCAGTGACCTGAGGTAACCTAAAAATACAACTCCTTTTGAGGAAACAAACCTCAACTCCTGGTTACTATACACCACAAGTCAATTGATAGGAAAAACCATAACTGGCAGTGACCTGCAAAAAATGTTGCCGACTTGTTGCCACTGCACGTACAAACACTGGTGGAGTTCGTTAGCAGTCAAACCAAACACATGGGACGAAGTCAAAAGAGTAAATAAACTGGTATTTACTGGAAAACCTGGAAAAACGTCGCAGACAATAATCGAACGGCACAAATAAACAGCACTAGGCAACAATACCTAGAACCGCAAATAAATTTCATAATGAAAATGGTGCATCAAATCAACAAGCTGCAATTTAACATGCCGAAACAAGAACAGGTGAATTTAATAATAGGCCAAATATTGGAAAGAAACAGGTTGTAATTAACATTGCTCAGAGCATCTTCCCCAGAAGATCTCATCGCGATGCTTCAAAGCCTGCCAAACTACACACTTCCCAGAAACAACAAGGACAGCAGCAATGCTAAGGGACAGAATGACAGCACCACCCCACCCAGATACGCTCAACCGCAACCACGGCAGAGATTTGCAGCACCGAGCAGCCACAGGCACCAGCAACAAGCGCAACACTGAGCAACAGGTGCAGCAACCATGTACCAGCACGAATTCCTTCGGTACCTCCACCGCAGACGTTCAATTGCACAAACACGGGAAGTCCTCTGCCGACCTACGCATCCGTATTCAACCCAGAGTTGCCATCCTTTCCAACTCCCTCAGCCGCACCTGCCGCAAATTTGCAACAAGCAGAGCCACAACCGCAAGCAACCGGAACGACTCAGTGATGTCTGCCAAGACCAATGCCATGGCACAAAAAAGTCTCCTGCTATAAATGCAACGAAATTGGGCACATTTCTTCACTGTGTGACCAGCCACGAAAGCCAAGAAAACAACCACTACCACCGGAAATGATGCACATCGGACCGTCCGAAGATATGCAATCCATGCATGTGGTAGCCTACAGTAAAGGATTCTACGTGGGACTTGACTCAGAGTCAACAGTGAGTTACATACACACTGACTGACTCACCACCCTCAACACGCACGGCATGGAAAAACTTCAACTGTTTGCAGGTCCTACTCCAACCCTCGCCAAAGGAGATCCAGGTGGTGACAATCAAAGTCACCATTGTTTTATACGGAAAGCGCACCACCCAAGAGCTCAAGGTAGTTGACAACCTGGCAAACAGCTACATCCTAAGACGAGACTACACCAGAAAAGTTAAACTACATGTCGACCATGCAAACTGCATAGGCAACTTTGATGATGACATCTGATACTCGTTTCCACTTTCCGCACATGCAGCGAACCCACACGCACCAGTGCCGAACTCGGCTTGGTTTATCCAAACCCAAGTGGTACCGAAATGCTAAAAACGTCACCAAAAGGTGAATTCGAGTTCTTGTTTTCGCTCCTAGAACAGAACAAGGGCATTTTTCCAGGAACACCAGGAAAGCTGAAAGGCAAAGAGTACACCATTAAACTCAATCCAGAAGCCAAGCCAATGTCTCAACGAGTTTACTCACATCACCTGCCATCAAAAAAGAGGTAAACAAAATGGTAGACGACCTACTAGCATCTGGGAGAATAGAACCATCAAACCGCCAATGGGGATCACCATTCTTCCTGAAATGACAAAAGAATGGAGGGGGATATAGGCCAGTTCTCGACTACCTTTATCTCAACTCCTGGACCGAGACTGATAATTACCTGATGCCACGGATGAAGACTTTCACTTACTCGCCGGAGTGAAGTACATTTCTGTTCTGGACGGCGAACAAGGGTTCCATCATATCCCACTGGACCCTGCGAGCACAAGACTGCACAACGTTCGTCTGCCATCCCGGCGCATCCAAATTGAGGGTATTACCTTTTGGCCTAAAGACAGGCAGCCAAGCCTTCTCGCGCACTATGATCCTGAAACTCGGAAACCTCATCAATCATGTATGCATTTTGTACATAGATGATATCATAGTGTCTACACGTACATGGAAAGAACATTGCTAGGAAAAAATGCTTCTTTGGCATCCCAGAGCTCAAAATCTTCGCATCAAGGTCACAGCGAAAGGCATTGAACTGTTAACCGAGCACATGAATGCCATCCACATTGTTCTCGTCCCACCACAAGAAAGAAACTGGAAGCTTTCTTGGGCCTCTGTGGCTACTTAAAAAAATTCATCGATCACTTTTCCTCCATCGCCGCTCCTCTTCATCACCTCACGAGGAAAGACCACGAGCTCTAGTGGAAAGATGAGCATCAGAGGGCCTTCCAAACCCTGAATAGCCAGCTGCTGACAGCAGGTATCCTCACCCTGCCAGACTTCTCGCAACCATTCATCGTCGAATGCCATGGAGAGGGCTCATCGAACAATGAAGGGGTGCATTCGTGCATTTCGCCAAGTCCACGAGACGACCTGGGAAGCAGTACTACCGACTCTCCAATATGCCATCAACACCTCGCCACTCATCAGTACTGGAGAATCACCATGCTATTTACTGCATCTTTGGAACCCAAGAGTGCTACTCATGGGCATCAGCCTCCCAGACAACACGAACCGCCTGACACCTGAAGAATACGCGGACGAAACAAGAAAAAATCCAAGAAAAGGCCTACGGCCCAGTCGCAGCTTATCTGGCAGTAGCAGCATGAGGGGCGAAAATCTCACATGACCAGCAACACTGCAAGACAGTCTTCAAGGTGGGAGAACTGGTAAAGACCAGAAACCATGTGTTATAGAATGCCAACAAAGGCATAGCAAAAAAACTGGAACCAGTATTCAAACCACAATTGGTTATTGCAATTAAGAGAAACTGTAATCACAGTTCATTTATGAGGCGAATTTGCTTAATCGTTTGGCTTGATCTCACCTGTAGTTGATTGGATGCAATTTTTTTGTAGGTAGTTGCCACCACTTTTTGCTCACCTTGTGGACTTTTTCTCAGTGTGGGCCGGTCACTAGTATTTTGACTTTTACAGGTCTTTCCGTTAATCTGTTGGGGGGCAACTCTTGCTGGGATGTGCCGGATTGCCCATTGCCGATGATCCTAGACAAGCATGGAATTAAATGATTTGGGAGCTTTGTCAGTGAAACGGTTTATTGCGGAGCAAAACATGAACCTGTCACACTGTCTGAAGCCATCTTTTCATATCTCTGTCTGACTGTCAGCACCACCTGGTGACATGCTCTCTGGGTTGGAGAAGGCCAACGATGTCAGTGTGTGTGAGGAGCCTTGTTGGCTCTGCACCCTCACATGTGTAATACATATAATTACACTATTTTCGTTTAAAACAATAGTTGTTCACAATGCAGTTGACCTTAAAAAGTAAAAACTACAGTTATGTTGGACCTATGACCTCCACGAACAGTCTGAAATCTGTCACAGTGATACTCTCAAATCTCAAGGTGAATTAGTCTAAATTATTATTTTTTTGACAGAGCCAACCAAAGGAGGCGACAAAGGTTATATGTCCTCAGTTCAAATTTGCCTAACACATAAACAGAATTTTCGTGTTGTTTTTCAACATATTCCATCGCCCACAGATCCCTATATTTTTTATCTCGTCCACAAAGTCAAGAGGACAAACCTTCCAGTCCATATTTAGCACTATGCAGGCTGTATTTATTAGAGAAACTGTTGACACCTTGGTTGTCAAAGGTTACTAACTTTTTGTTGGTAAAGACCATTAAAATTATTCATCCATTTCCTGCCCAACGCCATACGAAAGTGATGAATACGTTCATTTCCATTGACTTTAACCATACTATGCTTTCAGACCTTGAGATAGAAAGGGGACCATCCCTATCAATTAAAACGCGTTACTGCGAGGATGATGAAACTATGCGTTGTATCAAAATGAAAAGAAGTGCAATAACAATGTATTCACTACTGACCTTGTTACAGTTTTTCATGACCATTGAAATTCTAATAATATTGTAATCATGCTTTATAGACCTTCTGTAGAAATTTATTGTAAATTAGAAACTTACTGACAGCAGCACGACATGATCATAAACAAAATGCAGACCAAAATTTGTGTTTTGTTAGTTTAAGAAATACTGAAATTAGAACCTAAAGTTCTGATGCAGTGCTTGGTTGGGCTTCATAAACAAAATTGTCAACAATTAAAGGCTGTTTCTTATGCTAAATGCAGTAGTGCAAAGATATGAAAGGAGGAACAGTATTGTTGAAGGTTTCATATTCATTTAATAGAACTTCCGGCTATCCTTTTGTTTTACTCTATCTTATACCACACGCATATGGTTCTCGGCGTGGATTCCAAACAATGAACCATTGTTACAAAGCCATTGTCGAGAGAACCCACTAGTGGGTTCTCCCAACAATGTAGCAAAGAAAGTTTGGCGAAAGAACACTTTCGTTGTTGTCTGAAGGGGTATTTCTGAATCAAGCTAGAATGCAATGACAAAAACAAATTTCATACTTTAATTTAATAATAATTAATAATAATTTAATAATAATTTAATACTTTTTTTATATTTATGAGTAATATAACCAAACCAATTTATGAATAATATTTCTTTGTTATTCCTACCGATTTTCCGTTAATTTATTTGATTTGAAATGCATTGACATTACACAACAAACTTATAAAATACACCACAAATCGTAAATTACACCATAAATCATAAAATACACCATAAATCATAAAATAAACCATAAATCATAAAATACACCATAAATCATAAAATACACTATAAATCATAACCAGTAAGGTAGCCACGACTCGAACCACATGCTAACGATGAGCTGGTAAAGTATGCTGAAAACTAAAATAAATCAGTTTGTGGATAGCTCTCACCCTACCCGATGAAGGTTACCTCCCAGAGCAGCCTAAGGCTATGCTGGCACAACCGTATGTCCTATTTTGATTATTTTTAATTTATTTGTTAAATATAGAGCTTTCGAATACATGTTTATTTGTCAATTTAAATTAATTGATTTGCATTTGAAATATGTTAACATAATATAACAAAATCATAAAATGCCTATGGGATCACAACACTACAACCGTTCAACATCAGGGTTACTTGTAAATATTAACCAGTTCTACTTGAAAACCAAAACAAATTAGTTCGTGGATAGCTCTCACCCTACCCGATGAGGGTTGCCTCCCAAAGAGGCTTAATGCTAACCATTGACACTGAATTTCGTTTTGGTCTTTGCAGTGCCGAAGCCTCTTTAGTTTCTACAAGTTTCTAATTTACATCGAAATTACAAAGCATGGTTAAATGATGCCATTTCAATGACCTTGGAAAAACCGCATCAAGTTACATCATTAGTTGGTCCCCGTTCATCATGCCATTCATAGTTTGGTTACACTCACACCAACCTGCTTTGATTAACAGGGGTGACTCTCCCTTTCTGCCTCACTCTGTAATAGATTTAACTTCAAAGAGTGCAGTGCCTGCTTCTTCAAATTTTATACTTGAGACTTTTAGGCAAGTCTTCATTGACTGTATTAACAACTAATACAATTATTCCACCAGGTTCCTAGTCCAACAAAGATTTTTCAAACGGTTCCACTTTCACCAAAATATTCACGTAGCTGCTTCCAGAACTATTTCTGATCAGAGCTAAAGTTTTAATGAATATGCCTGGTTGGAGTAGCTAATCCAACACAGGTACAGAACATTGTCATAAGTAGCATTTAAATCTTGAAATATATACACGAAGCATGTGAATTCTAGTTTATTTGCCAAAAGGTTCATTCCTGTTTTAATATTATTGACAAGAGACTTAGAGAAAAGCAATAGTCAATTACTCATCGTCATTGACTGATTTTAATGTTTTTTTAATATGAAGCTCACACAAGTCTTTTAAGTCAAGAAATTTTTCAAAGTATACAACGTGTTATACATAATGTTAATACATAATGCTGCCTGAAAGAATAAACAATTTTGAACACTTCAAATTTGCCTTTATGAGTGAGAGCTCAAGACTCCACGGATAAACTAGGTTTGAACAATGTTCAACAGACTGAACGAGAATTTACTGCTTTTGGTCACAGAACTTCGCATAGCAAACGAAAATTCCTCCAAATGGTGATCCCATTCTCTATAAGAGGTGGTGAAACAATACGGCGTATGATTTATTACCGTGGTTGTCTTCAACAACATTTGTCTGAGCGTGGCAGTGGGTTGTAGAATTAGTTTATACTCGTACTGATCCACAAACTATGCCAACTATTAGCCATAAAAGCTGATGGGCCGTTGTCTGGGAAGACACATTAAAATATCTCCATCTGAGGACAACATCCTTCACATACTCGGCAACTTGTTTCACTTGGGCCATCCTGAGAGTGAACAATTCTGGTCAAGATCTGACTCGTCAAGGACTATGACTATCACATTTCTGCCTCGTTGGGGTACCAGTAAACATCCAGTGAGATCGATGGACACTCGCTTCCAATTGGTAGTGGGAGGGGCAGTTGTATTTAGGAGTCCAACAGGTTTTGAAGTATCACTTTTGAAAGTTTGACAAATCGCTCACTGTGTACAAGTTGTACATTTCCCCTCTAACCAGTTCCGCAGGCTTTTTTAGAATTTTTAAGACTTCAAAATGGCCGCCAAGTGGTGACGAATGGATTGCAGCAATGGCGTGGTGTCATCCAATTTGGGTAAAAATGCTTTAAAACGTCTTTTGCCTTCACCTATGTTATGCACGGTATGTGCAACATAGGTTTTGCATAAGATCCCAATGCAAGCAGAGTTTCCCTGGAGCAAGGCTGGTTCTGTCAACAGTGATGTACAGTCAACTGCACTTCCTAACCGGAAAGCTGGTGCGACGACCACTTGTCATCAACAACCTTCTGGATTTGTTCCAAACTAGGAATTTCTGTGGGACTCTCGGTTACGTTTACACATTGCGCTTTACAATATGCCAATAATACGATACTTTCGTTTTCATTCTTGTACTTTCTGGAGATTGCATCTGCCATTTGGCTCAATCTTCCCTTCTTGTAACGGATTCCAAAGTCCATTCCATGAAGTTCAAGAATCCATCTTCCAAGCCTACTTGAAGATTGTGTTAGTTACTTCAAGAATGACAAAGCATAATGATCAGTTTTGAGCAAAAATGGAACGTTTTTAATGTAAGGCCTGCACGTTCGAATGATAATTAAACGTCAGGCACTCATCTCAAGGTTAAAAACAAGGCAAATGCATTAGGTACAAGAACACGTCCCTCAATATGGTGGCAAATCATAGCTCCAAAACTGGAAAGTGAGACTGCTGAAGAATTTTCAAGACGTATGTCCAAGACAGGCAAGGCTAAAATACAGATTGGTAGACTGTCTTTCAGTTGCTCCACTGCCTCTGAATGTGATGTTTTCTACACACAGATGGCCTTTACCTTCAGGAATTCATAAAGAGGGGCTGCCTTTACATGGAAATCATGGATGAACACTCAGTAAACGCTCATCATCCCTATGAAATGTATGCAAGGTCTTTATATTCTCTGGTTCTGGCAAATTCTGTGTCATATTAAGATTTCTGGGTTCAGGTGATAACTCTTTGAGACAAATTATGTGTCCCAAGTAGGACATATCCTTGATACAAAACTGCACCTTTTTAGATTTACTGTTAGGCTTGCTTTCCTAAGCCAACCAATTGATCTGAAATTGACTTCATTGACTTTGGTAATCCTGATAATGATTACCAAATCTTCTAGTATATCAAGGTGTGGTTGAACAGGGAGTTGCCAGACGCCATGTCTAAGAGCCACCCAAAAGATACTGGTCCAGTGAACAACCCATAAAAACATTTCTTTGTACTGCTGCAAGCAGATGTGACAATGAAAACAGCAAGGGGTACTATAAAGTCGTGCTGCGCAATGAAGCCTAGTTCCTGGTTTGCCCACCACCAAGAATTATCCTTTTCATGCCCGAATTACATTTCAGTGACTTTTTAGGTCCATGTGTACCGTGACCATTGATAGGATTTGAACCAGCATTCACTTGGTTTGGTGACGTGTATGCTGAATATTGAGCCGTTTTTGCTTGCTGTGTTCGCGGGGACAGCACCAGTTTCAAATCTCTACCCAGGTACTGGCTAGGCACGCATTTGATATCCCAAGGCACTAAGAATGCGATCATAAAACCCTGTTTACAATTTAAATTAGCAGTTTATTACTCTGTCAGTTTATCTCTTCATTTAGTTTATCACTCTGCCAGTTATTTGAAATGACTACAGTGTCCTCCTAGATATAATGCTATCAAATAGTTTTAACATCCACTGTGCAAGCTGATAGAAATAATCAGACAACAGGAAAAATGTCCAATTTAGAAGACCAAATAATGTAGTAAAAAAGGCTCTAACTTACTTTGTTTTGTAATAAGACCAAAGATAAGGTGGTGAAAGGATGGATATAAAGAGAAACATTCTGTGTATCTTTTCTACTGTTATGTTTATTTTCGGGGGGAAAAGGACAAGTTCACTAGAAATAATTACGATCTTATGTCAGCTGCCTTGACATAAGGGACCGTTGCACTTCTTATATGCTTTTTCTTCCGAACATTCAGTGGTGGGATGAGGAAAGGTCTTAACCCAGGGCATCAGGTAAATGATATTCCTTGCAATCCTGCTATTCTGTTCACTCCCCTTACCTACAAGTTTAGACTTGTGGTTTTCGAAGAACGGACCTTCCGAGAATAGGATCGAAAACATCAGAGATACATATCAGAAATAAAATTAAAAAGGTCAAAAAAATTAGAGAAACCTCGAAAATAAAACCAGAAACTCCAAATTATTGCCATCCTGTTTTAGTAACTTGTGGAAAGTTAATTTTTAAGACCCGTAATCATATAAAAGAAGACTATTAATTTTAGAAAATCTTACGAAAAATAAACTACTAACTTCTGATGAACTTAAGTAGTTACTGACCTCTTTTGTCGAACTGGAAAACTTTCTTGCTTGCAAAATATGACCTTTCTCAGAATATGGCTTCAAATCAGTATCCATCCATCCAATTAAAGTGGTATTTACGTGTGATTATTCAGCAGAGGTTTGTTGCAGTACAGCTACTACTAGTTCTTGTTCCCTTACAACGTAGTGGACGATTTCTGATATAATTTGTTGCAATTTATGTACATTTATTAGTACTACCTTTCAATCCAAAAAGATTTATGAATAAAATGTTACACTTTTTAAAATGTAGTGAATAAGGACTTTAAAAAAAGAATTTGAATATAGCTTTACATGTACTTACGTCAAACCAAGCCATTAATGATGCAAAAAGCAAGGGTTTTCTATACATATTATTCAAAATGATGGTGTCCGGCATCATATGGCTTTGTGTTAATGTGGCGAGACACATTCGGCTTGTCATTACGTGTCATTCACATGAATATGTGAAAATTCTTTGCATGAAAAGAACTACGGAAATATCGTATAATGGAACGAGACTTACCTGTCGTGGCACATATCACGCATCAATAAAGTGTATGAATGCTTGACCGATTCTGATCGTTAGAAATCGGTAGAACCAATAAACAAGCACCACATATTTGTGATTTTAGCAAGCCTTATGCCATAACTTGATTTATTCTTTAAATTTGATAAATTGAGAACCAAACGAGACAAAGCCACATTTGTCAGAATTTTAATAAAGTGAACCTTTCAATTAAGGAAAGATTGTTTGGTATCATTTTTGAATTATTACTGCAAACTATGTGAGAAGATGATACACCGAGTTTGAAATCAAGGATCACTTCAGTGGTTAAACCACAATTTTCTGTTAACAGAAAGGCACTCCCATATGGAATTAAAATATTGGATCAAAATACAATATGAATGTGTAAAGAGGTCATCTTGTTTTTCTTAACCAGTCCAGGACAAAAATGACGTAACCTACAATATGTGCATGGCAGCTCGAGGATGTTGGTTGAAGTGTAAGGTTGTGATTCGGCTAGAATGGGTTGAGCGAGATGGCTATTGTCGTACTGTCAGGTATTGAACCCAAAGAAGTGTTCAGAGGTGAACAAATTTGCCATTGTGTACCAAGAAGCAACGAATTGGCTATCCATAGTTCTTTCAGCAAAACCGATACCTTTAGGTTTTGAGTTGATGGGAGCATTGAGAAGAAGATTTCCGAAGGGGTTTATTGTAGTCCTAGAGCCAGAGGGGGTGTCCGGTTTCATCTCTGGGGAGCAAATTTCGCCCATGCCATTTGATTCTGCACTATTTGAGTATAATGTTTTGGCATCTGCCGTAGTACTGTCGTCTGAAGTTAACAGTCATCTGATAAACGTGAGAAATGTCGCCTTGGCTAAAATTTGAATTTTGATCTAAAAAAGGATAACGTTTCGAATTTAAAGTCACGTGAACATCGTTGAAACTACAGTGGTCAAAGACGGCAGGGTATTTTTTTTGGTCGTTCTCTCTGTCTGTTTGAAAACCCCACGATGATCCAACGAGGTCGTCCCGTAGCGCTTGTACTAAGAAGACGCCAAGCGGCCGTTGTTGATGTTGGCAGATCCAATTGATCGGAATGCTAATGTCTAAAGGCCAACGACACGCTCGTCCCAGAATCGATCAACTTGTACAACTTAATTTTCTGCACGTCAGAGGGAGTTACGTGTGGAAGAAACCAGCTCACGTGCTCTAGAACTATCTTGCCGGCACCGACCCCCGTGTCTCTAAATATGGCATTGTTATCCGGAGATCGCATCAAAATGAGTTTTTGACGAATGCCATATAAAATCTTGGTATAATCTTCCATGAAACCGAGGAGGTGAGACAATGCTACAGCGAATGTAAAACTGCGTCTGAGAGAATGACTGAAGAGAAGGTCTCGCTTGTGCTTGAAGATAGCATTACTGTCAGGATCTGCTGACCTAGCGTTGTTGCTGTCGAGAAACCAACCCCTGTTGGCGAGTTCGGCTTGGTCTTCAGGTCCATAACTAACAATTCCTTTCATCGTGCTTGTGATCCCAGTTGATCTACTGTTTTGTCACCTATTTGATGCTGTATGTAAGAGAAAAGGAAAGCCACGACATTATTGACCACAGTTATCTTATCCGTGGCAGCATAAGAACTGCCGTCTGCACTTTTAAGGAGAGATCCCTTAACGTGGAGGTAACTCTTGTGAGGATGAAAAGGTCCTGATTTTGCACTGTGATTGTTGATTGTTGATTGTTGATTGTTGATTGTTGATTGTTCAAGTTAGTTCCGACTATCGGAGAATATTCGTGAAAATTATATTCGACTACCGAATCGTCAATGACAAAAGGCTCAGTCACGTTTAGGTAATTTTCGTTCGTTTCCATTCTGAGAGAGGATTAGTTTCTCCACGAATTCGAAGTTAGCGGGACTGAGGAATTGACGCCTTCTCGATTGGTAGGTTTCGTTTCCCTTTACAGGTAATGTGGACTGTGGCAGATCGTATGGTGGTGGGTCATTGGCAGTTACTTTCAGTTTAATAAATTTAAGCGGCATAAATTTAAGTAATTGTTTTTAGTTTTTCTTCAGTTTAATAAATTGAGCGGCATAATTTTAAGTAGTTGTTTTTAGTTTTTCTTCTTTTGCACATGTAACCTCATAGTCAAAGTTTCCCCTCAAAGGTTAAGCGGTCTGTCGGCTTGATCTGTCAGCCACACGCGCATAGAGTGAATAATATTTTCCATAACAGGTAGGTACACAAAATTGTGCGGGGACTGAACAATCTTGTAGGCGGGAGGGACAGTAGGAAAGAACGAATAAAAGGTCGGTTGCGATGATCTGTTCACGTAAGAACCCGAAACCAAGTCGTAATGTACCAGTATGCTATTTACATTTATTATGTTGACAGTGTTTGGTCCGATGTATTCCCAAAATTCTTAAGTCTTAGCTTCTAAACCAAAAATCTTTCTGATACTGGACGGTTCAGAAAAATCAACTAGAGTGTTTACGGTGCCATTTAATAGAACGTAGGAAACGTTATTAGTCTCGTCCCAATGCTTGCTCTTTTTCAATTTTCTGTGAATGATGTTTATAATTTCGTCTAATTCATAACAACTTTCTGAGACGACGATTTTAATCCAGGTGTTACCGCCGTCCGTGCTGTAAGTGAAAGAGTTGGTCACGTCCTCTATAACATTAGGAATGGAGTTGTAAGTTTCCAGATTGACTAGAGCCAATTCGTGAGCGCCTTCCAATATCAACAGGGAAGGAAAACTGGTCACAAAGTCAGTTTCTTCAGACAAAAGTATCATCGACATATTTTTAGTGTAATACATTAGTTAAAATGTACCGAATTCACCGATCAGTTTTTGGTACTCTCCATCGGACAGCAATGCTTTGCTCCGCATTTCTGTGAAAATGTGCACGAATTATTCGTCCAGAGAATTATTGCCAGCCTCTGTAGAGGCTCTGAGGAGCTTCAGTCTTTCGCACAAGTCATTCGGATCTCTATAGAACCGGTATCCTTTCCCTACAACCTCGGCAGGTCTGCCCCAAACAGGTTTTATAAAAGTCATGTACTTGAAACCGGCGCTGGACTTCAGTCTT
The DNA here is from genome assembly GCA_023313725.1 of Lithobius niger. Classification (NCBI taxonomy): domain Eukaryota; kingdom Metazoa; phylum Arthropoda; class Chilopoda; order Lithobiomorpha; family Lithobiidae; genus Lithobius; species Lithobius niger. The sequence goes on from JAHWFP010018995.1 coordinate 88,122, forward strand.
CTCGTACTGTCATCGTTGTTGTGATATATGGCTTTACTCCTCTTTAGAATATCGTGGTAGTTCAGAGGCTGGCATCTCCATCTGGTGGCTTCGAAGGGTGTTTTAACATAACCAACTGCCACAAATCTTCCGTCCCTTCGTACATTTTACCTCCCACGATCAAGTCGTCGTCTTGAAATTCTACTTGCATGGATCCAATCATATAACGTTTAGCCTCCGGGTCGTATTGAATGCTAAAAGTGGGGTCGGTCAGACTCTCTCGAGTTGCAAACATGCTGAGATACTTGGTAGCTAGCAGACCGAGTCTGAATGTGGAATCGCCGAGTAAAGAGGCCTCTTCCATTTTTTTCTTACAAGCCCCTGGCGTGAGGGCAAGTGACATGTCAGAGGGCGCGTCAGGTAATGCGCCCATGGAACTGGAAAGCCGTCTCCTGGCACCCGCATGAAACTGTATCTCGCCATCGTCACTGTCTATATTCTCGTCTTCAGTATCGACGCGGCCCGTTGCCGCTTCCAAAGCTTTGTGAATATGCACTAACCGTTCCCGTGATGTTTTTCTTGTTTCTTCTGTCCAGCCTCTAGAGCCAACAGTTCTTTGATTTGTCGTTGACGCTGAGCCGAAGCCTCGCTTCCCTGTAGCATCTGCATTTTAGTCTGATCTACTATAGGATCAACTACTGGTTTGGATATCTTTTTTTAAATGTCAGATTCTGTCTGCTTTTCCAGTTTTATATTTTGAAATTTTTGTTTCAGACGCTTTGTTAGAGCCTCGTATTGATCGACCTCTTTCTGGGGTTTGCTTCTCTTATTTTTAGTTTTAGTAGACATGACGGTTTAGTAATTTATAAAATAATATTTAGATTTGTATTTATGACCCCAATTTTGAACAGATTTATTTCAACTTTTCCTTGGTCTCAACTTTGATTTGGTTGGAATTCTCATTTGCATGTATTTGTTACAACGGAGGGGCTGATTAAGGTACTGGATTCGTAAAAATGTTTTTTTTTTTGCTCATTTTCTTAAAATTTTTGTTATGAGACAAGTTTACGCGAGGAAATGACTATCTACAAGACAATTTGCGGACGTATGTTCATGGACGCGAGTTCCTGGCACAACAAATGAAAAGCGTACGGTACTTTTACGCTTGCGATAGAACCTCTACGGCACACGCTGCATTTTTAGAGCCTCGTACTGATCGACCTCTTCCTGGGGTTTGCTTCTCTTATTTTTAGTTTTAGTAGGGTTTAGTAATTTATAAAATAATGTTTAAGTCAACAAACGTTAATGTCAACAAAAACCTAGACGTACGTTAATGTCAAGAAAAACCTTCGGCAGACACGTCGTTGTTAGTCGAGCATTCTTCTATACCTTCGATCCAAGGGTTTAGTTTTATCGATGAGTAGGAATCCGTACGGAACAGAGTTCCAAACCTCACCACACATGCGACGAAACTCGTCGAAAATCATGTCACCACTAACGTGGTTATTAACGACATGTTTGAGGGTTGCTTCGTCTTGCCTGAAGATAATTATAATGTTGGAATTACCTCGAATAACTCTCTTGCGTATCCTACTGTAAGTCTGACATAAATAAAAGATCGAGGCATCCGCGTGCCTGCCGTAGGCAAAATAGCGTTCGATTCTGTCTTGTTTCTCAATCATGAAATCGTCCAATAAAATTACCGTTTTGCCGCATGGCAGTTCTTCTGGTGGTGGGATATCTTCGTTGTTGAAACAAAAGGTAGCTACGCCCGGACATATTTCCTCGAAAGCTCTCCTGAGATGGAAATATTTGTTTTGAAATAAAGACTTGGAGTACACACGCAGGCTGTCATAATTCAACCAGTCTGGATTGCAAATGAAATTTATAACTAAATTGGGCTTTCCACAACCGGCAGGGCCGCAAATGATGCACCTTACGTCCTCTGGAAAATTCAGTAAATTACCAGTCGATGGTTGCTTATTGACATCGGTTATGTCATAATTTAACACTTTCATCTTTTAGCTGCTTTAAGAAAAAAAATGGTATTTTGATAAATTCTTTGCAAAACTAGTATCTAAAATACCTTTTCATTCTCATTTTATAAATAAACAGAGATGTACTACCTCAAATGCAGAAGAATTACAGCCAATCTAAAATATCTTTTCATTCTCATTTTATAAATAGGCAGAGATGTACTGCCTCAAATGCAAAAGAGTTACAGCCAGTAAAAATGTCAGGCACGTTGTGACTTAGAATTATCAACAACTGCTGAAGGGCGAGTGTAAAGCGTGCGGCACGAGGAAAGCACAGTTTCAGAAAAGCAGAGGTTCTGGATTGTTTACGAGCAAGAGTTGCAGAAAACTAACGTGCTGGATCTGTTTTTGATCGAAGATATTATGAAGACTAAAAAAGTGGGAAGGAAAACTCGTTACTTCGTCAGGTGGAAAGGCTACGACGAGCGCTTCGACAGTTGGCTTGACGAAAAGCCAGTTGTTCTAGGAAAATAACAACAAAAATACCAAATTTGTCCTCGTTTTATTTATATTATTAAACTGAGCCCAGGAAGTTGAAATTATTACTGTTCATGTTATTTATATTATTAAACAGAATAATTCAGTTGGAGCGATGGAAAAAACAAACTTTACCTGTGTTAACTGCGCTCAAACGTTCCCTACCCTAGAACGATTGATACAACACTTCGTAGAGACACACAGGAATAGTTACCCACCCGAGTGCGATTGCTACGAGAGGGAGTCGGGCTGTACAGACGTTCCCATCCTCTGTGAGCAAGTACTCGAACACTGAAAGTACACGAAAGCTGTGCAGGCTGTAGACCCGTTGTACCTTTTAATGTTGATGCGAAGGGGTATAGAAGCTCTACTGTACGAATGTCTCCGGCAATTGGTGACATGCAGAGCTCAAATTGGTTTAGGAGTGAGTTTCGTTCGAAACGACCAAGAAATACCAACTGGATTTCAGTCCTGCTACTCTCCAATCTATAATCCATTAGATATTCCCAAGTTACTGGACGCAGCTTATGCTAAAATACAACGTTCCATCGACGAATTCGCCGAAAGAGGGAGTGGTTGGGTGATAAATCGCTCCTATGAACTCGCAATCCGAGTAGCAAAAATCGACCTGCTCAGACTGGGCTCTTACATTCCTCTGCCAGCAAAATATAAAAGAAGTGGAAGTGTGGTAGTCAATGTTCAAAATTTCACAGACAAGTGCTTCTTGTATTCAATTCTGGCTGCCAAACACAAATTAAGCAAGGTGAATCCGAAAGAATACGAAGTATATGTGAGAACGGTAGATTGTTCGATGCTGGACTTTCCAACGCGGCTGGATCACATTGATGCATTCGAGATGGCCAACAAAGATTTATCAATCAATGTGATTGCTTATACCAAAGAGAACGGCTTGCATCCCCTTCGTGTGGGCACGGACTTTAAAGGCCAACCCGTAGATCTTCTTTTAATTGCCGACGAGTCGACAAATTTTCACTACTGCGCCATCGTGGATTGTGACCAATTTCTCCGACACCGGGGATCGGGAAGCAACCCGAAATATTACTGTCGAAATTGTTTCGCCGCTTATGGAAAGGCATCGCTGAGAGACAAACACAAACTGGACTGTACAAGAACCAATCCGTCACCTCAAGCGCTCAAATTCTTAAAACCAGGCGAAAACACTTTGAAGTTTAAAGCTTTCAATAGAAGAAATATTCACCCCAAAATCATATACGCCGATTTCGAGTGCCTTCTGAAACCCGTTCCTTCCTCTAACAGCTCCGGGGAAAAAATCAACCACCATCAACCTTGCAGCTTCGGCTACGTCGTGGTGGGTCTGGAAACTTTAAAAAAGCTGCTTATTACCTGGGAGAGGATGCCGTCGAACAATTCCTCGATCAGTTGGTGATTAAAGCGCGCGACTACGACGAAACGTTAAAAAGAGTCCAACCACTATGCCTCACTCAGGCTGATTTTAACCACGATGTAGACTGCATCTACTGCAAAAAGCCATTCGGTTCAAAAGACGACAAAGTCCGAGATCACTGCCACGTTACCGGCCAGTACAGAGGAGCTTCTCACTCGAGTTGTAATCTGAATGCCCGAGAGCGCACCACGATCCTCGTGGTATTTTACTGCCTCGAAGCTTACGATATGCATCTACTGGTAAGAGCAGTGCACAAGTTTCCGAAAAAAGTAGAAGTCCTCGCGAGAAATACGGAGAGGTTCATGAGCATGACCATCACCGTTGAAACTGGATGGGATGAAAAGAAAAAAAGAAAAGGTACATTCGGCTTAAGTTCGTTGACAGCTATAATTTTCTCTCCTCTTCGCTAAAAACTCTGGCGGAGAGACATAAACGAGATTACAAGTTTAGGACGGTGAAGGTGTTCTTGAAAGCTGGTGGGAAGGACAAATGGTTCCTTCCCGACGTCCAGGAAGAGACTGCCGTGGATATGTTAACCCATAAGGGTTACTTACCCATACGAACACGTTTCTAACATGAGTGTGTTCGAAGAGCAGTCTTTACCACCGAAAGAAGACTTTTATTCCAAACTCAAAGAAGGCCTAACTGACGAACAATACGATCATGCCAAAAAGATTTGGAGTATGCTGAAAATCAAAAAGTTTTCCTCTTACCACGAAATGTATCAGCTAACCGACTGTCTGCTTCTGGCAGACATTTTCGAAGAATTCCGCAGAATCTGCTTGCGAGACCACGACATAGATCCGTGCTATTACGTCTCCACTCCAGGGTTTAGCTGGGCAGCAGCTTTAAAGATGACCAAGGCCGAACTGGAACTATTTACTCACGTTAGCAAACATAACTTCATCTTGTCGGGAATACGGGGTGGAGTAAGCTTCATTAGTCGAAGGTTCGCGAAAGCCAACAACCCGTACATTCCCGAAACGTACGATTCAACAAAACCTGACAAGTACATCATCGATTGGGACCTCAATAGCGTTTACGGCTGGGCCATGAGCCAGCTGCTGCCTTACAACGGCTTTAGGTATTTGACTAAAGATGAGATTCGAGCTTTCGACGTGACTAAGATGGCAGACAAGTCGTCGGTAAGATACATTCTGGAAGTAGATCTGAACTACCCGAACAAACTTCACGAGCTCCACAACGACTACCCGCTTGCTCCTGAAAAATTTGAAATAAGAGAAGAATTAGTTTCAGACTATTCGAAATCTTTGTTGCGAGGAAAACCAGTGAAACCTGTCGTGAAGCTAGTGGCCAACCTACTGAGGAAGACGCGGTACGTAATTCACTACCGTAACCTAAGATTCTACCTCGAACATGGTTTGGTCCTTCGTCACATCAGGAGGGTGCTGAGTTTCAATCAGAAGCCCTGGGTGAAACAATATATAGATTTTCATACGGTAAAACGAAAGGAATCGAAGACGGTGTCTGAAGAGGAATTTCACAAGTTGTGTCCTAATTCACTGTTTGGGAAGACGATTGAACAGAAACAGAAAAGACTGAAAGTCAAACTATGCACCGACAGCAAGCAAGCCATCAAATATTCCACCCAACCCAACGCCGATTCGTTTCGGATATTGCACGAAAACCTGGTTCAGATCAACTCAAAAGTACGCATTGTGACCTGCAATCTTCCCACCTACTCGGGGTTCGCCATACTAGAGTTGTCCAAACTCCTTCTCTACGAATTTCACTACCAATACATACGTCTCCAATATGGAGATCGAGCAAGACTGCTGTTCACAGACACGGACTCGCTGTGTTATTGCATCGAAACCGAGGAGGTGTACGCGGACATGGATAAAAACATGAGTAGATTCGACACTAGCAACTACGATCCTCAACACCCACTGTTCTGCAACGTCAACAAGCAAGTGTTGGAAAAGATGAAAGATGCCACGAAGGGAGTACCGATAAAAGAGTTTGTGGGGTTGAGTAGCAAGATGTATTCGCTCGTGACGTCCCAAAGCGAAACGAAAAAAGCGAAGGGAATTTCCAAGAGATTCGTGGAGAAACACTTAAGCCACGAAGATTATAGGGCGACTCTCCATTATAATCAGGAACAAAGAGGAAGTTGGTACAAGATCGCCAGTGACAGCTATCACCAGCTGGCCACGACCGTGGTGAATAAATCTGTACTGTCGGCCTACGACGACAAGAGATTCTTCGTAAACGAAGAAGAAACTTTTGCAATCGGACATCGTGGCATCAAATACATTTCTTGCCATGAGGATGATGACTACGATGGGGCTGTGCTCATGAATGATTTGCTCATGGAGTCTTTATCCAATGACAGAGTATGGACAGGTATGTCCGACGGTGTAATCAGCGATGAAGAGGCGGAAACTCGGTGGAACGGGGGTGAAGTGGAACAGAGGCTGAAAGAAGTTGAAAATGTCGAGGTTCGCGAAGCCGAGATGAGGAAATTGTGGATGAGGGAGAATAGGCAGTTGAAAGTGCAAAATCCAGAAGAGTGGAAGAAGAGAGCCAGGGATAAACGAAGACGGTTAGATAGGGATAGGCACGCCACACTAACTCCTATCCAAAAAAAGAAAAAACAAGCTGCGGAAAAATACCGATGTGCGAGAATGACTGAAGAGGAGAAAATAGTGTTTGATACTGTCATTTGATACTGTTGGTGGAAATATGTAATGTTTTCAAAACATTCGAAAAATTACTATCACTCTCTCTGATGGAATTTACGAACTACCTGAAAACTCGTTCCTTTCGTGTAGGTCATTCCATTTATAGGAATTCCATAAGAGATGGCACCAATCGTTATTTGAATATTTTGCTAAATATACACCAACAGTACCAAAAAAATAATTTTCAAACAAACGAAAGGGAAAAAAAAATCTATTTAAGATTTGTGAGTTGATTTCAAATTTTTAGGTTCACATTTTGTCCTGGAGCAGGTTTCACAAAAGTGGCTGACATCTCCAGACAGTCAGATTGGAGTTTTTTGCATAATTTTCGAGTGCAAAAGTTTGACACCCAAGCGATTAACCATTCCCTTTCTTGGGGTCCATTGGAATGGGTTAATGCATCACATCAGGTGTCATCAAAACGTCCTGACAAGGTATCAGATTGGGATAACCAGTTTTATAACCCTATCTACCTCGGGAGGGTGAAGGGGTTTGGACTTGCCGTCATAACTATTTCTTTCTAGTTATTCTTCATGATCATCCTTACCAACTTTCACGCTTTTCACACAAAAGTAAACAAAAGTGGGATTTACAAAAAATTAACTTAAGGTACTTCCAGTTTTGATTGAATGCTGAAAATTGTGGTCTTATCTGATCTAACTTATTGTACATTGGTCTAGCCTTTTTCATAGTTGAATAGACCATTTTTAAAAAAAGTACCTAGTTGTTTAAAAAGTAATTTACGGCATTTCTGGTTTTGGCCTAATACTGAAATCGTGGTCTTACCTGATCTAACGATTCTACGTTGGTGTAGCTTTTTTTCTAGTTGAATAGACCAATAAAAAAAAGTTCCTAGTTAGTCCCCCCTCCCCCCAATGTTGAAAAATTAATTTCCGGCATTTCCGATTTTGGGTTTAACACTGAAAATCGTGGTCTTATCTGATCTGATGATTCTATGTTGGTATAGCTGTTTTCTCGTTGAATAGACCAATTTAAAAAAGTAACTGTAGTTACCCACTAGTGTTTCATAATTAATTTAAGGTAATTCCGGTTTAGATCTAAAGCTGAAAATCAAGATCTTATCTGATCTAACGATTGTACACTGGTCTAGCTTTTTTTCTAGCTGAATAGACCAATTAAAAAAAGTACCCAGTTAGCCCCCTTTTTTAAAAATTAATCTATGGTACTTCCGGTTTTGATCAAACGCTGAAATTTGTAATCGTATCTCTGATCGATCGATTGTAAGCAGAACCCAGTCTTCGTTGAGCACATTTTAAGCACTTTGTTAAAAAATGCCGATTTAGCCCCCTTCGAAAAATTTGTAATTTGTTATCATACTTGACATAATCATAAAGCCAGTTGATCTAATCTGATCTAACAATGATCCGAAGAATAAGGCCACAAAATATAAAAAAAATTGTAGTGGGGGGAGGGGGGGAGCTAACTAGTAAGTGGTATCAATCTTTATCTTTTTCAAGCATGGCCTCCTAATGTGCAAGTTGTATGGATTTTTTCTCTGCTGGGCTGATGGTGATATTTTGTCCTAACAATATTTCTTGTTGATATCTAATGCTTGCATACTTCACGTTCAGTGGTGTCATTGTAACCCTGCTAATTTTTTGAAAAGAGGATCCTTTAAACTCCATCACTGAAATATACGCCTTTTTAATAAAATAGAAATCTTTGTGCACCTAGTAATTTTTGAAAGAGAAAAAACCCCAAGAACAAAACTTTTCTTTTCGTGGCCTTAAGCTACCCGTCAGTAAAAGTGCTTTGCGCCTTTTTGAAAAATAAATCCTTGTTATCCTAGGAAAACGAAAATATCTGAGACCAAGCCTGTTTTTTATAGCTGTATCCGTCGCTAAAAGTCTAGTATGGTTCAAAAGTTTAGCCAAGTTATGTTGGAACTTACGTGGGATCTGATGGCCTTCGAACCTCTTAACTTTCGTTCATGAGTAATGAAAACATTCTTGACTAATGTTTCAGTAGTAGTTCGTTCCGCAACGGTTCAATAATTTCACGTTATATAACCATAACCAGAATAATTATTATTTTTTTAACTGTCTTCAAAGAAGTAAGCCATAATTTACAATCATGTATCTCTAAAACTCAACGACATTTATGTTAGTGTAGCCATGGACAACGTAGAAACATTTGAAATTGATCTTCTATGACATAGCTATAAATTTTATGCAGACTTATAGAAAAACCTTTTTAACTGCTTATGCTTTTATGCATAAAGTAGTTATTGAAATACAGTCGGTGAGAAAGGCGTCATGTCTAATGACGTCATGTCCAACTCCAGTCGTTTTTTCGAACGGGTCATGCCTATCACCTTTAGCGTCTGGCCGTAAGTGACTGAATATCAGTCGATTTATCATGATTTCGATTAGAAGACGTGCCAGCAAATTGTAGGCGTTGTTATTGGAGAGTTTATGGTTAAATCGTTTGCATATGAAGGGTTGCAGGTCCTTGACTAGTAATTTTTTCCAATTATGCTTCCGTATGAAAACGAAATTGTACCGGAACTGGTCTAGTTGATGTCACCTTTTGAAAACATGGCATCGAAAACGGTAGTCCTATCTGTCGTTCTTCTTTGGGTGAACCGGTAATTATCCCAGTAATCTATGTATATTGACAATTTGGGCAGTTATGTCGAACAAATAGCGGATCCTGCTAATCAGATAATCATTGTACAATCCGCGGAAGTTATCGAAATATTATTTAGTGTAACAGTTGTGAGTCCGTTCGCGAGCAACGGGGTCGTGCGTAGAGACGGACGCGCCCTGATAATTTTGTTAAATTTTTGGGTATAATCCAAGACAATTTTAACTGTTTACTTGACAACAAATATCCTTTAGTAGTAGCAAGTGCATGCTTAAATATCTTTTCGTATATTAGTGTAATCTGCATGCATAGCGCCAGCATTAATCTTGACTGTTATATGTAATCGAAACTAGTAAATGCCAACTACGCGCGTAGAAACGAAATTGATAAACGTATCTCAATGGTCATCATATAAGGTACGCGTGTTAATCTCTAGATGCAACGCCGTTCTCTAAAGATCTTGGAATAGTAGTAGTGTAGTCGGCGTGTTACCCGATTGCCGTTCTCCTCTTCTCGCAAAGCGAAATCAAATTCATTCTACGACCAATAAAAATACAGGAGCTTTGTCTTTCGGCTTTTGTAGGGGGTTATAATAATTTTGTAAATATAAAAATAAATAAATTGTAGGATTACCATATTGCAGTTTACCATATCGTCCTAGGATACACATCCCATAATTCATCATTTCTGTCGTAATTGTCCGGAGTGGGTAGTGCATACTATTGAGCAGATTGCCACAAATGTGAAAACGCTGTATATCTTAAAAATGATGCAAACATCAATTTCTAAAATCGAACAGCTATTGGAAAATTAGTTCAAACTTTTGCCTGTGCCACGATAAATTTTGCAAAGAGTATCATAGTGTAACTGTAGCCATGCGTGTTTTACCCTACTCGTCGGACTTGTGTTTCTCCAACATTTTCTATCCCACGATAATCATTATTGCGGCTGCCATCCCATAATCTCAAAGCGGAAGTATCGATGCTTGTCCGGTAAACGCAGTTTACCACATATCGTCCTAGGTTATAGCGATGAAAACAGGCCTAACGGAAGTGTATTTAATTACCTTATATTTGGCGCTAGGCCTACTTTCATCTTTGTAGGTCCCTTGATGTAAGAGGAGTAGAGGTACACGTACGCATATCATACGTTTTTAATGGTGTAGATAATAATCTATATAACTATAAGATCATAATAATTGCTTGTTTGTTTGTTTGTGTGTGAGTCGCCAGATCACCGAGATTCCCACTTGAAGTCGCAATGGGAATTTCGTAAATCTTGCGTAAATCTCTTGTAAATTGTCCGTATAAGTAATGATTCAAACTATGTTTTCAACAAAGAAGCACAGTACTGATGACATCATGTTTTTTTCCAGTCATAATATTTAATGCAAATGGGACTGATCCTCTAAGTCACTTAAAGCTGGCTCTAAATAAATCTAATGAAATCTTGGGCGACTGTTAACGGGGAATCACAGTACTTTCATACAAAAGGGAAATCACAACAATGCTCTGCTATTCATAGAAATATTGGGGGACTTTCAACAATGGAAATACATAAGAATGGAGAGATTCCTTCAACAATACAGGCGTGCATTCAAATAAATATTAGATTAAAAAAGAATTTATCTCTTTAACAACAGTTATTTTTGCTGTCATTACTACATAGAATATTCTTAAAACTAGCCATATAAGAGGGGCTGTTCTAGTACAGAAAACGTTTAAGAAAAAACGTAAACGTTGTTACCAAATGTAGCTGTGACCTCCTTTCATTTAACCTGTAACTGTGGGAATCTCGATAACCTTAATTATTTTGTTTGTTTGTGGTCTTTCAAACTGATTTGTCTGTATAAGTAATGATTGGAACTGTGTCTTCAACACAGCGGCACAGTTCTGATAACGTCATGTTTTTTTCCAGTCTCAATATTTTCATGCAAACGGGATTTAAGCCTTTATATGTCTTAACCCTGAATCTAACTAAATCTAAGGAAAGCTTGGGCGGCTGCTAACAAGAAATCACAGTATTTTCATGCAAACGCGAAATCACAACAATGCTCTATAAAACCGGCCGTATAAGGGGGAGGGGGCTGTCCTAGTAACTTTATTGACAGAATAAAAGCACTAAAAGTAGTTAACGTTTTAAAAAGCCAGCAAGTGCACATGTATACAATAAAATGCGACGTTTCGGGATTTATCATCCCGTTGTCAAGCAAAAAATATATTTTATAGCATAATCTACAAGTCACAAGATACATTTAAATGGTTTTCCATTTTAAAGAAAAGCAAGCTAGAGCAGCAAAAAATAAAAAGTTAAAAAAGATAAAAGTGAAGCCCAGTCAGCGCAAAAGCTGAACTGGGACGACCTCTCCCTAACGAAGCAGGGAAGAAGTGATTTGTAGAGCGGAGGTGGTGGCTATTTATGTGGGATGGCCCTGCTGGGAAAAATTTGCGATTCCAAATTTGTAAAGAATTGGTATATATTCCGAAAACTGTCTATTATTAGGCATCAAATGATTATGGACTGGTGGTCGTTGTGTTAGGATGCAAAGTGTTTCCAAGTTAAGCCGTGCACGAAAATTATTTTCTTGAAAAATGACTTGCGTATTTTGAAGATCTGGGGTGTGCCCTGTCTTTATCTGGTGCTGAACAAAAGAGTTGGTTTTATCTTTGTATTTAAGGTTGGATTTGTGCGATGAAATCCTTTTATTAAGTTCCTGTTTCGTGGTTCCTATGTAGCTAGCTGTGCATGTTGGTTCGCCACACGGGATTTGATAGATGACATTTTTTTGTTTAGTTTTATCTTTTTGCTCGACTGTAATGTTTGGCATAGTTAGTTTTTTTAAATTTCGTGCTGCAGTGGAGACGAAAGTCTGATTTTCGGGAGCCAGCAATTTCCTAAGGTTTTCTGTGGCATGGGGGAAGTACGGAAGGCATATAAAATTGGATGGCTTGAGTTTTGGTGGGTTAAGTTTGAGAAGAGCACGGTGAGTATAACTTAAAAAACATAAACCTAAGACGCAAGCATGAATGACGATGGCTTTGATCAGGCAAACTACTCAGAAAGAAAGTATGCCTGAACAAACTTCAATCCGCTAAAACAAACTTTGCATGAAAAAACTATGACGTCATGAGGAGTTTACAGGGTAGTTTTTCGCGTATTTGAGGGTTATAAAGTCAAGTTAGAGTGACGAAAATAGACCTAACGGAAGCACAATTTAGTTATCTTTCACTTGGTGCTACTCCCATGTGTATAGTTGTCATGGTTACACAGGAGTAGAGGTACAAACACACACACACGCGCCCACACATTGTACATTTTTAGTACTCAATAGAGTGAAAGTTCTTTTAATATGATGTATGCAGAAAATGATTACGCAAATAAATAGTAAATAAAAACACTGTTATTGCAAACTTCCCACATTTTGAATTATGTGTGGTCGCTTCTTTCATAATTGCTACAGCGAACCTCGTGCGAAGGGGGAGGGGTGGCAGCGCTATCTTTACACGCTCTTAAAGATCAGTGGTGGATTCGTTGGCTTGCTTTGGTCCAAACTAACGTAAATCTCGCTCTGCTGAGTAAGGGCGCGTTTACCCAGCGACTCATCTTTGCATTCTCGTAGCTAGAAACTAGAAATTATCTGAAATTCCAACATGGCGACGGTTTTAGCTCTGTCAGCTCGCAACGAAACGAGTCAATAATTGAATTTAGAAGCGACTGAGAAAATTGTTTCGTCAGGAGGAATTCTTTATGTTACTGTCACGAATTACAACATTTTAAACATTTGCTCAAACGATGTCGGATTTAGCTAATCCAGGAAGAGTCGTTACCATGGCAACGACCATTGCCATCGTGAGAATACAAAGGCTAGTCGTTGGCTGTCTTTCACTGACCGAGGGTACACGGAGGTTTTTTACGTCGCTTTACCTTACGTCGACTTGAACTCACATCGCCTTAGGAGAGAGGTGGTTACACGGAGGTTGTGGTTGGAGTGAGTTAAAACGACAGCGGGGGTTCCTGCGTCGCGTTTATCTAATCCCCCCATCAAGCAAACCCCTCTTTGTTCCCAAGTCCCCATTCAGCTAGCTGGCATTCGACCTCGTTTTAACAAAATGACAGGTGGCCGTCCTAGTTTCGTGACGTTTACGCGCGCTCTTTTCAACCAATCACAAGGAAGCAGTCCTTAGAGCGACGTAGAAAACGTGTTTTAGGTGGGTACTCGTAGGTTGTTAAAGCGTTCAACTCCTTACGTCGTCGTAACGAGGAGGTTTGAGATAAGCGACTTGAAAGTGGGTTTAGGTGGTTCCACGGACGTTCTTAAAGCACTCTACGCAATACATCGACGTAAGCTACGTCGACGTAAGATAAAGCGATTTAAGAAACTCTCCGTGTACCCTCGGTCACTGTTAAAAATGAAAGGGAAGTAGCAGACAAAAAACATGCCAACAGAATTTTAGTGCAGCAATACTCTAACCAATATCCTGGAGCAGTCCCGGTCGACCACCAATCAACACTTATCAACCGAAACACCCAATTGGTAATTAATGGTTTGCTAGTGGTGTAACAGGCCTCTCACCATGAAGGCTTTGTGCGTGTGGAATGAATAGCCTCATAAATTGCTCCAACACTCGACTGCGTCACCTCGCTTAGGGCTCTGCGACCGATAAGCTTTATCAACACAGCCGTTCATTCTTAAACGACCCATGGAACGTGTACTTTATTACGTTTTAATTCAAATACAATTATAGCAACACAACCAATGATTTTCAGGATCCCTCCATATTAAAAGGAGCTTACTTAAGACTGACGGACACATTTGCCAGTCTTCATTTCATCACACACATACCCAGGCTCACATTTTCCCATTTTCATCAGTATCATGTCTCCTGCTTTCACGCAATCTTGCCCTGCGCCTGGAAAGAAAAGGAAATCAATGGAAGTTGAAATTTCATTCACCGTCAAACGAATTTTAAGAAAAATAGGATTTATCGAATGATGGGTTGAAGTTCGTAGCCCATCCTAGAGTGCTGCTATAACCGTGGTCCGCGCTAAGTGCGTTACTTAAAACGGGCCAAAATTACATTTGATCGCGCCCTCCAAAGAGAGATATCAAAAAAGACATGCGCATTCATTGTTAGGCTTAAGCTCAGAATATTCATGAGACCCAGTGTCGGTTCAAAAATGTATCACAACCATAAACTTGTGAAACATTTCAGTGGTGTCGTGGTAAAGGTGTACAGTGATGCTGCCAGTGTGAAAAAATGATGCTGAAAATTGTGAAAATTTGCTATTAGTAAAAAAAAATGTAAAAAATGTAATAAAATGAAAAAAATACGAGCGGTGGTTTGAAATAAAAAGCAAAATGCACAAACTACAGTAAAAACTCAAGATGCTGGCAGAAACAGTGGCTACAATTGTGTAGTGAATCCATGAAGCTTGAGGCTGATCTGATTTTAACAATTAGTCACAAACGAAATGGTAGCTCTTTGAGCCGACTTGAAGACGTTCAAAAATAGTTGAGCAACAATCACTGCATGCACGATCGTTGTTGGGTGTAACCCGCTTGGTATCAGAACGGAGAAACAGGCAATTCAGAACATAACAGTTGCGTCCTCCATTCAAAAAAGACATTTACTTTCCTACGAAAACAAAACAGTAGAGTTTCAAAGGGAGGGGCACCAGGGATGGGGGTGGAGATTCAGACCACACAATGGGGGTATTCGAGGGGCCCAGGGAGGAGGGAAAAGGGGGTTACCAGGAAGTAGGTGCATGAGGGAAATCTAACCATGCAGTGGGAGAATGTGGGGACAGTTGGCTAGGGGAAGGAGGGGGAGGGCACAGGAGGGGGCGTTAGGACCATTTTCATTTCATGCTGCCCAGTAAAGTATTTCGCTAAGATATGTGGGAACCAGCTAGACCGGCGTATGTTACACCGGGGGTACAGCTAGTTGATTGAATTGCGAAACAGTGAAAAAGAAAGAAAAGGTGATGCAAAAAAAAATAGGCACGTGAATATGTGAAAAAAGTGAAAAGTAGGTACGCAAACAAATATGAAAAAATGGAAAGCAGCCACGGGGAAAATGCAAAGTATGAAATTCAAAAAATGTAAAACGTAACCCTGGCTGCACCCCTGGGGTATCAAAGGTGTCTTTTTATATCCCACACCCCAAGTTTCATTCTTCGTATATTCCAGCAGTGAATTTCCGGCAGTTCTGATTAGTGGGACTGGAGGATGTTTGTTATTCCCGATCTGCTAGTTTCTTTCTTCATAATTATATTCCAACAATTCTCATTTGGAATGGTTTTAGGATGGTTATCATTCACACTTGAAGCGTGGCCCCCCACATTTCAGAGGCGCATTGCTAGAGGTTACAGACGTTTTCTCTCCTGTTGTTCTCTTGGCTCTGCCTAGGCTACGTCTTTCAAGCATCCACTATAGCTACGCAACCCTTTTACACTTAAGCCCTAACCGGCCTGGCTGTTCGTGGCTGCACGGCGATGCAGATTGGTGTACCAAGGACGTCAAAATCGGTCCTTAATCGCAACACCAACCACATGATTGCAGCAATTTTGACCTTGTAGGCACGTAGTAACGCATTGCTTTGCACGAAACGCCACAGATGCAGCTGATGACTAACATGAGGAAAATTTCGCAGACACGAATGAAAATCTCAGGATAATACAGGTTGAAGATCCACCGACAAAGAACCCAGCAAAATAGTTGTATTGTTTCTGTTAGAACTTTGGTGGGTAATTGTTGGTGTAAATACCATTTATGGTTGAGTGGTGGTTGAGCTGAAGCTATTGCTGCAAGTAGTTTAACTAGTCATTGACTGGAAAGGGGACTCTGGCAAAGTCTCTGTCAGTTAGAGATACCCCGGTGATGTGAGATACTACCAGCCTATTTTAACAGCTACGGAATGAATTCTGGTTAATTCTGGAACTATCTCGGTCCCTTATAATAGTCGGAAGTTACCCGGTCCAAATCACTAGGTTTGCCAATCCCCCTTACAAAATGTCTATTAAGGATAAAAATTCACCTGGTTCTTCTGGAAGAGCGTTCAAACATAAGAAATTTATAAAGTAATACTGACCTACTATTTTGAGCAATACTTGCAGCATCCCTGACAATTTCTGAGGTAAAATCCACTTTGGCATTCCTGTATGATTGGACATTTTAGCATGGATTTACATAGACTTTCTTTATCGTAGAAGCAACTATCGAATGCGAGTGCCGTTGTCAGGGAAACAAAGAGCGCAAACAGGAAAATTGTTAAAAATTTATTTTTAAGTTTTATTCCAGCCATCCTGTAAAAAAAGAAACAATTCAAAGTGACTTCAATAATACCAAGGCCCATACATGGAAACGACACTTAAATTGTTCAATACACAGCACACGAAAATAGTTTTATTCACTAAACGGCTCGTTTGTTGTTACCAAGCTGATGATCGTCTTTGTGCAAAACCTTTTCTGAGCAAAAGCAGGAGATGCCTAATGGAGAATTCTAAATTAAATGCCCAACAAGCGTTGTTATGTTTGCTGGGTGATTTTATCCTTGACCGAATAAAAGTGAATTAACTCGGAACCCCAACTGTTATTTAAGTGTAAACTAATTCAGAAATTACAGGAGCTCGTGTTCATGTGACTTAGCCATCACTTAGCCTGTCACTTCATCTCTCAACTAAGGTGTCAGTGTTAAAACAACTACACCCTTCCATATTAAATTTCACTATCTTTTGGTAATGTACTTAGAAATGATTGAGCGTGTTCAGCGCCATTTTATCAGGAGCCTCAGTGGCTTTGAGAAAATGTCATGGGCCAAAAGATTATACCTTCTTAGACTCGATTCTCTGGAACTTCGCCGGTTGATGTTCGATCTCATCCTAACATTCAGGATCCTAAATGGACATGCGGGCGTTCATTTGCCCTTCTTTGATGCCAGTCCGACTCTGTCTACTTGAGGTCACTCCCTTAAGCTTGCTTGTCCGACTTTTCTTACTGAGTCCAGATGTAGTTTTTTTGTTGCTGTGTCATTTGGGTGTGGAACTCCGTACCTGACACATTAGTTACAAGCAAGAACGTGGCCACCTTTCGACAAACCTAGTCTCGGTTGCACTTACCAACTTTTTAAAAAGCCCTGAACATGCCCAACTTTCTATACGAAATCTCCCCCCCCCCCCCTCCCACCTGCCCTCTTCTCCAGACTTAGTGTTATTCTTAAATTCAAGTACGAGTATTAGTGGGTCTTGACCCCTTCCTTCTTCTGACCATTTATTTTTGGTCAAATATTTTACTATTACTATTACTAAAACGTATGGGAAGTACAGGATTTACATACCCCTTACAGTATTTGCATAATCTACATAATAATTCTGGATCCCGGCTGAGCTAATAAGAAAAGAGCCGATAAGAAAAAAGATAAAAGGCCGGACAATCACTTTAATAGCTTCTCATTGTTTTTGTGCACGTGTAATGTCTTATTTATTGAATCTTACAGGAGTCTATCAGCCTCAGCGCTATGCACTCCTTCTACAAACTTACTCTATCTTACACTAACTTAAAACTATACATAGTGCCAAACAACATTTGGGAACAACAGTCTTCTAACACCACCACAGTCCATTTCCGAGCCTACTCTAGGAGACGCCTAGTTGCCGCACAAAACCCCAGAACTGTCCGGAGACCGACCCCTGTGCTCCTGGCACTAAGCGGGACACCCAAAACGTCCAGAAGGTCGCCGCAACCCCTTAGGCTCATCCGCCGAAACTGTGCCCATCGTCTACACTCTAACAAGAAATGCCTCACAGTCTCATCACCCTCCCCACATTCACACAGTGGCGAGTCCCTCCACCCAAGCCGACACATGTGGGCATGTGGGCGTGTAATGTCTTTGCTACGGTGCCTAACAATTCCTAGTGCACGTGCTAAGGATTGAAAACTATCATCCAAACCGTTGATTGTTGATGGGTAAAGTGAAATTGGCAGATGACCAGGAGTGGTTAACGCTCGTTCAACCCTTTTTTTTGAAATTGGCTTAGGGCTTCGGGCAGATGACCAGGAGTGGTTAACGCTCGTTAAACCATTTGAAACCCTTTTGAAATTGGCAGCTGGAAACGATGCTATGGCTTATTTAATTCGCAGATAAGGGCTTTCAGAGCTGAGCTCCGGGCAAACGGGAAAACGGGTCCGAGCTACGTTGTGCACGGGAACGATGAGCATGCCAACTTTTTAAAACAGTGCAGCCAGTGAGTTAAGCTATGTGATAAGCTGATTGAGTGAGCAAAGCGAACGAAAATCAGCGTTTGTCAGCCAGTGTGCGCGAAAATGGGAGTGAAGAAACTTAATTCGGTAAAACATCCAGAATATTGGAAATTGTTCATCTAACACCAGCCGCGCTTAGCACGGAATTCCTCTAGTAATTTTATATAGTTGCGCAGATGCCTTTTTATTGCCGCTGGTCTTGGGAGCGAAGTCTCATTTGCGTGACGTCACAGTTCATCAGGTGCCTCAAGCCCTAACCAGACTGGCTGCTCGCGGCTGCACGCCGACGTAGTATGATGTAAAAAAGACTTCACTATCGTCCTTAACGCAACACCAAACACACGATTGCTGCAATGTTCACCTTGTAGGCACATAGTTACGCATAGCTTCGCACGAAATTTTCTTCTGTCTGGAGAGGCCTTCATCGTGGTTGCTACACGGCTGGTTAGATGCTCTGGTTGCTACGCTCTACTTAGACGCGCTCAAGGACAAGGTTTAGCTCCAAACTAAACTCAACGTTGCTTTTTTTTTAAACTTACCTTTACTGTGATGTATGACCAAGTGTAGTGTATGTTGGCATACATTCCTACTGCGTGGGTAACTATGGCATAAGTAAAACGGGCAACAACCAGTGTGTAAGCTTCCACTGAAGAGACGGCTTTACTTTTTGTGAGCAGGGTTTATATACAGTTACAATTATCATGTGACATAAAGTATGAAGTAAACTATGGAGTACAGTTTATTACAATATGTAACACAGCTAACCTATCAGATATATTGTGGGAAGCTGGAGGGTGGACAAACGGGAACCTATTTTGAAGGGGCCATTGTGGTCCCACAAGTAACGACACCACAATAGACAGCACGAAAACAAAATTTCTATCCTAGCTGAAAATAAAATATGTATTATAGCCAAGATATTTTTTTAGTGCACTATCTAATTTAAAAGTTTACACAAGTTTGCGCTTTCAAAAAAAAAAAACACTTTCTGAAAGCTGTGTCAAAATCATAAACTTAGGATTTCATTATTTTCTTTGAACATGAATAAACAAAACTGTAAACATTGAAAAACTGACTGAAAAACCTTTGCCATTTGAAATTTTCAGTTGGAACCAGTAAATTGAGTTTGTTTTTGAACAATCTAACAATTCATGAAAAGTAGCTTATTTATTTATTAATTTCAAGTTTCAGCTTAAATGCAGCTAAAATCTACTAGAGTTAATTTAGCAGCGCAATTTCATGTCATTTAGATTTATAGTACTGCCTGTGCGACACGCCAGTGCGTCGATCTAGAACACTACCTTTGTAAAATTAACCTTAATAAATTCAATTCCCAGTCCAGTTTTAGCTAGTTAAGGTACTAAATTTAAGTATTATCATTTCGTACCACTTATCAGCTCTACCACTACAAAATTACACATTTTGAAAAATTTTTTTCAAAATGTGTAATTTTGTTGTGGTAGAGCTGATAAGTGGTACGAAATGATAATAGTTAAATTGATAGGCTTCCAGAGCAATAATTTTCATTGCCAACATGAAAAAAAATTTGCCACTTACCACAAATTTGGGGGACAGATATGGTTGTAGACGTATCATTTTAGCTTTTAAAATTTAAGACTTAAACCATAGAATCGGCTCGTCGCCAACTGTGATTTATTACAAAGTGTAGTGTATGTTGGCATACATTCCTACTGCGTGGGTAACTACGGCATAAGTAAAACGGACAACAAGCAGGGTGTAAGAAGAGACGGCTTTACTTCCTGTGAGCAGGGTTTATATACAGTTACAATTATCATGTGACAGGAAGTATGAGTAAAGTATGGAGTACAGTTTATTACAATATGTAACACAGCTAACCCATCAGATATATTATGGGAAGCTGGAGGGTTGACAAACGGGAACCTATTTTGAAGCGGCCATTGTGGTGCCACAAGTAACGATATCACATTTACCTTAATGTTTATGTTTAGAAGTAATAATGCCGTATGATGCTGCAGTTTTGAATTTAAGATTTGAGTTTCGCTGTAGCTAATCATTAATGCTCAATACTCAAGCCAGTTACTGAGTTACCTCAGTTCCGTAACAATGCCTTCGTGGCCATCGGTGGCCAGATTCCACGGTTCATCTGTTGTACGCGAATCTAATTTTCGTCACTTGGACTTGTGTTTTGCATCGCAAGTTGATTCGAACAGGTTAGGTTCAGTCGAAGAAGTCATAGTGATCCGGATGTCGCTGTTTCGGTTTCGTTTGAGCAGTACTGTTCCCTTGGCTACGACAAGATGGCGACGACTCTGCTTGCCTTTGCGCAGTCGTTCAGTGCTCTATGGAGCGAGGCAGGGGGGGGGGGGTATATTGCGAGCATTTTGCATAATGATTTTCCATTGGCTGTTGATTTTGCTGATGCAGCTCAACAGCTTACGCTCATGCGCACAAGTCAAACCAGACCGGAGCCAGTGACGTCACACGACCACATTGGTTGGAAAACGACTTAACAAGCTGGGGAATGACTAAGCTTCCTATAATACTATCGTTCCACTCGATCTTGGGGCGAGGGCAGAAGTCACGTTACTGGAGAACTGCGACGTAACAGCTGTACACAGCTCGAAGTCACGTTCGCTCCAATATAATTTAAGACAGGTATAAAATCCATTCTTGCGAATTAACATTCTTGCTAGAAACTTCGCGTAAATTACAAACTTTTTTAAGCATACTAACTAATGATACACAAATTTTAAACTGTATGGTTTAATTTGCCTTTAAGCCAGGAAGGTTCTTGGCATTGTATCAGCACGACTGTTGTTGGCTAGGATCTACAATGTACAATACTCTGCTTTTTACCTACCACGGTGACCGTCCAAGTCAGCCATACTGCTACGTTTATGGCTGTTTGTATTTGTTGCAGCTTCCTGTGCTGATTATGTGTTGGAATTAGTCTACCGTCGCAAACCCCGGTTCTTTGCCTGTGCTGAAGCCGTTACATGAACGGACAGTCTATTTCAACCCAGGTGTGCCCAGGGGGTTCTTTTGCCCAGGTGTGCAGTGCGTCATTGCCTGGCCCAGTGTGTAGGTCAAATTCCTGTTGTCCCACAGGCACGTTTCCTGGGTCTGGTGTTCGATTCCAGGTTGTCTTGGCTTCCACACTTACGTCAGCTTAAAGACAAGGCTTTGCGGGCGCTTAACATCTTGCGGGTCCTGTCGGGCACTTCATGGGGTACCGATCGCGCTGCCATGTTGCGCCTCTACCGAGCCCTTGTCCGCAGCAAACTTGATTATGCGTGTATGGTCTATGATTCGGCTAGTGACTCCACTCTCCGGATGTTGGACACTGTGCATCACAGTGGCCTGCGTGTGGCGACTGGGGCTTTTCGAACTTCTCCAGTGGTCAGCCTCTATGCTGAGGCCTCGGAGCCACCTTTGGCCATTCGTCGGCGACAGCTTGCCATTCAGTATGCTGTGCGTTTGCGTGCTGTGCAATCCAGTCCTGCTTGGTCCATGGTTTTTGGGCCAGACTTGCGAGTCGGTAGACGCAGGGTGGGTAAGGGTGATTTCCGCGATAGGCTCCAGCAGTCCTGTCA
>JAHWFP010018995.1:115185-149682 GCA_023313725.1 Lithobius niger
TGGGCTCAGCCAGTGTTAGGCGGCCTGGCTGTCAGATTCAAAATGATAATCGTCCAATGCTGTGTGCACTGCAAGATATGTTTTTTTTTTTTTTAATTTCTTTGCAGGCATCACCTTCGATTTCCTTCAACACCAGGATCGAAAATATAGGGTATGCCAGCGGTGGGAGGGGGGGGGGGGAGAATCTTGTTTTGGAAAAACGGGAGAGTGGAAGTAAATTTCAAAAACGGGCATAGATAAATAGAGCAATATCAAAAAAAATTTTGTCGTCAAAAACCTAATCCAGTTGGGTACTTTAGTTTTCACAACCTCCCAAATATTTTGTCTGCCTTCCACACCTCCCAGCATCACAAGGTTTCTAGAAATTCACTCCACTTTAAATATTAAAAAAACCAATTTTCTTTACTTCGTCAACAGTGTGCAAGCACTTCGGACCTGGGAAATCAATACAGCAAAGGATATTCCAGTTATTTAATATGCGTAGACATTTATTTTATTTTCAAAACCCTGTGAAAAATAACTTAAATAATAATACTATGCAATGGTAAATTCATTTTAGTTATTTAAAACCATCATCCCGCCGTAATTAAAACCATGAATGAGTGAGTATAAAGACCAATATAATACGTTAAATAGAAAACTAAAAGGCGGATTAAAAACACCACTCGGTGGGTATGTGGGCATTAAAAGTAAACTTAAAAGAGTCTATTTCCATGTGCTTTTCTCGTGTGTTATTTACAACCTAAGCATTAAAATTAATTAAGTTTTACTTGATCTTTTTTTTTTGTAAATCAGCAGCTTTTAAATTTTAAGGCCTCTCAAGAGCCAAGAGTATTTCACAGACGTAGTTAAAGTGCATGGGTATCCCTGCTCCTGTGATCAATACTTTTTCACTTAAGACATAGCAAACATTAAAATTTTACCATTTGTATTAATTTTTTATACACTTTTTGACTTCTTTTTGGCTTTTGCCCCTTCTACCCATCCATCGATTATCAGAGGAATTTCACAGAGGCAATAAAATGAAAAGATATCATGCGATATCTTGCGATATCATGCGATAGCAGATATTTACGTTTTTATTCTTTTTTTTTTTTTTACAATTTCTGACCTTATTTTGGATTGTAGCTCCCACTAACCACCAAGTGCAGTTTGAGCCACTCGTGCAGACCATCTAATGTATTTTATGACGTTTTCTGAACAAGTGATTGACTAGAATTTCATTTTATTTCGACCAGACTGGCTCTATTGCCTTCCACGAGTTCGAAGTAGGGGGAAAAAAACCTGGAATTTTCGACCATGTCGATATTACTTGTCGATATCAAAATCACAAAAGACATAAAACAAAACTTACATTAAAACAATTAAAAAATAACATATCATTCTACGTATTCGATTGATTAAACTTACTGACTTCCTCTCTCGTGAATTTGCCTGAACAATTTCGAAAGGTACATTTAGAAGAAGGTAACTGCGCATTCACTGACTGGATGTGTAATCATGATCCGATAAAGTATGCCGACAGCGAATACCACAGCCTGAATTATTACGATTTATCATTCTATCTACTTTAGGGTTAACACTGTAACATGATTCCAACCTTTTGGTCTTCCTGCCAAAGATTGGGAGCCGAATAAACGGAATATGCTGAATGAATTATCCTTTTTAAGGTGTTTTTTTAAGCTTTTTAAGCTGTTTTTGGACGCTTAGAAAACACTTTAAATTTTTTTGCCATTTCGCATATTAATTATCTTTATCAGAAATTCTAACATAATAAAATACAACTTACCTGTAAGTAAGAAATGTTTTTGTTTCTTAGAAATCCTAACGTAATAAAGGTAACTAATAAGCGAAAAGGCAAAAAAAAAAAAGTATTTTTTAAGCTACCTTTTCGTGAAAAAATCCAGGCCCAGTATATTTGTCAAAACCAAAGTAAAGTATGTCTCCATATTATACTTCTTATTAATCGTTTTGACAAGCTACTAAAGAAGCACGCTGTATTTCTGGCAAACTGCAAGGAATTATTTTGGAAAAATCAGTAATTTCATATAGAATTTACCTTGCTTTTCAGAACTAATCGCAGCTGATTTTTCTCGAGCAGCACCCGTAACCTACTTGGTACGTGAAGTGATATAAAACTTTAAATGTCTCTAATTGCCTGCTTTTGAGGATAAATCTTCCTCTGCTACGGATTGCCACAAAATGTTTTATTAAATGCTTTGTATAGGCCGGAAGTCAAAGTGATTGCGCCATTAGCAGACGCGCCTATGAAAACAGGAAAACGATCAATTTTGATTTCTGCGATGGAACACACAAAAGAGTTCCTTCCATTTAATCGAAAAACAAATCGATAATTATTTCTCAACCCATTTGATACAAATCTAATATTTATGCCCACGTGTATAACCGAATTCGTCTAAAATACCACAACTTCTTACGAGGAGCTTGTTTTTAACCGCCAACATATGACGATCATGTAGAAAAATCACGCACGATGGCAGTAGCGCATCCAGGAGTTTGTTTGGGGGGGGGGGGGCCAAACAAAATGAAAATGGGTCCGAAAGCTACCGAATTTTTAACAGTTTCAGTAAATTTTTATGCTTTTAAGAAACTTAATTTGAGAAATTTTCATAATGGCAGCAAATTCCTTACTTATTTGTTTAGCTTCGTATCAATGTAAATAATTTTTCGCACTGAGGTAAGGGGAAGAGGGGAGAGGAGAGAGAGGGAAAGATTGGGCTCGTAAACGAATTGGGAAAAAAAATTCGAGGTTCTTGCAATTGCTCAGTTTTAACTGTTAATCTCGGTCTGGGAGGGGCAAGTGCTCCCTTTGTCCCCCTCTGGGTGCGCCCCTTCACTATGGCAAGCACAACTAACACCCGATGACAAGTAAAGACTGATGCTGTTCATTGTTGTATATGATTAAGTGTTAATCATTGTCTGTCAAACAATGAAAGAACCTTTTGCTGGTCTTATTCTCCAGATCAAAACACATGGAATTACCTATTGGTGCCTAAATGTCTAAAAACTGATGAATGTAAAACATTAAGATCCCTCTTCGAGAACGACGGGCAGGGGCGTAGCAAAGTGCACTTGATTGGGTGGGGCGGGGGGAGGCGTGCAGACACGTAAAATTTGCCGACTCACCACATCAGCTAGGGGCCACGTTTCCCAACTGGTGAGGCGGGCCTCCCTTGGGAGGCGCGAGCCGTTGACGGCGCCGTACTATAAGGGCGCATTTATGCGACCAATCGCCTTTGCATTCTCGCAGCTAGAATTTAATCGCAATGGAAAGGTGTGGTTGCCATGGTAGCTACGCTACCTGGATTAGCTAAATCCGACATCGTTTGAGTAAATGCTTGAACAATCTTGTAATCAGTGACAACAATACAAAAAATTCCTCCTGTCGAAACAATTTCTAAGTCACTTCTGAACTCACATTACTGCAGACTCTTTTCGTTGCGAGACGGCAAAACTAAAATCGCCGCCATGTTGGAATTGCATATGGTTTCTAGCTTCTAGCTGCGAGAATGCAAAGGAGAGTCATTGCGTGAACGTGCCCTAATGATCAGTGACTTTTATTTTTTTTATTTTTACTATGCATCACAAAAGAAGTTAAACTAAATGTATCAGTACATAGATAGAGGTGTATCAGGCGGGGTCAACCCTGGTGCCGACTGTTGACCTGTTGATGACGAATGAACCCGTCTCTTTAATGGGAGAGGGAAGGGGTAAATATTTGTGTGAAGTAGCACCCACCGTAATAATTCATCGTGTTCCCTTCTTGCATTGTTGCCGCACCCAACTTTTATCCCTGCTTTAAACAGTCAAGGTGACCAAAATCTTTATTATAATATCGGAGGCCGGCTAAAAGGAAAGTCTAAAGGAAAGCCTAAAGGAAAACCACTTCTCCCCACCTCGCGCCCGCATTGAAAATGCACTCTCCCACTCTACCTTCAGCCAAAAAGGAGCCAGGCATGAGTGGTCAATCAATCTGACAAGTCGTCGGGACAATGTCCCGGGAAATGTGTCCCGGGAAATGTGACCGGCCCCGTGCATAGCACGGGCTTCCTCTAGTATGCATATAAAAATACTGGGAAACTTACTTTTATTTTGAAAAATTCCGCTCGTAAGGCCAGACTAAAGTTGAAAATGTTTTATTGTCGGCATTAAAATGTCACCCAGGCAAATGCAGCTTTGGTTTTGCCGACCTTTACTGTGTTGAGCAAAGTTGTCCCCCCCCCCCGCCCCCTCCTTTACTTCGGGGAGGGGGGTTGCCTTTGATTGCATACGTGAGTGAAGATCGAGTCAATTAATACGGTTAAACTCTAGTGACTAGAAAATCAGTTATATTCTACCTACCAATTTCGCACGTAAAGATTGAAAGCGTGCTGTGGCAAAAACGTACCATATTGCAACGTGACAACCTCGAGCAAAACCGTGTTGCCCTTACCAGTGGATTTCTACATAATAACCGAGAGTGTGTGGCTGCTCAAATTTATTATGTTCTCTCCTCCTAAAATTCCTGGAGGCTGTGGTGCAGTGTTGTGCCCCTCTTCCTATACTCCAAAAGGTCCTAGGCGTCATCTGGTACTCTCTTCCTAAATTTCAGGAGACTCTGGCACCATCAGGCCGAAACCCTAAATTAAAAAAAAAATAAATAAAAACCCTCTGCACGTAACGGGTCATTACTTTGTTCTGGTACATATGGTACCGAGCCAATTTCCTCTTTGCTACGGTATTCTGTTACTACCAATTGCTTTTAAGTTCTAGATTTTGTTATCAAAGGCTTAAATCGTTTATTTGTACCAGCTACGAGCGTTTGTTTTAGCTTGAAGCATTTACTTACAAGCATTTGCCTTTCTACGAGTTACTTCTTACAGGCTATTGCTTATCTTTTATTTATTGCGCCCAAATATCCAGAAGTCAGGTGATTTCCCATGCAAGCTATTAGTCTCTCACAGTACCCTGGCTGGCCCACACTGGTAGGGACTGTACGAAAGTTCCTTTACCATACATCGACCAAATTAGCTTCTTCAGGCTACTAGACTAAGCTGTCCCACCACTCAACTACCGTGACCACCAAATATTCCCTATACCCATTCTCAGCTTTCATTATTGCGTGACGTAGTAGGTACGATCCATACATTTTCCCAGTCAGCCGAAGTTCTCTGCATTAAGATGGTTAGGAACTATAGTTTTCTTTTTCTTACATTAATGTTCCATTTTCTTTCAAGTTTCACTTGAAGGACTTTAATGATGATGCAGTATAACTTAAATGTTGTGTGTGTGTGTGTGGTTTTTTTCACTTTGAAAAAAGTAAATAGTTTTTTTTACGAAAATCAGCTTTCAATATTAAAGGGCTTTAATTGCGTGGTATGAACTTCTTTGGCTTTAACAATAAGGATTTTTATAGCGATATCTGCTTATGCACTGTAATAGTGCGTATGAGCAATCGTGTTCAAAACAAACCATATTTTACTGCAGTAAACTACATCTCCTTTATTTTACAGCATGTTTACAAACAATATCTGAATATTGTCTTCCAATACAGTGGCAGCAATCAAAACAAAAAAAATAACAATTTCCAGAAATATGTCAACATTTCAAATACAGTTAAAATACAAATACCAAGGAACAATCTTAGTTTCCCTCCAATATAAAAAATGAGGGTAGCCAGATTGTATTCTGCAGTAACTTTAAATTGATTTTCACCAAAACTCAACTGAATGTGTTCTTTTGATTCTGTATTATTAGTCTGCAGATAATTACGGATGGCTTCTTTCCGAAAGATTCGTGTGAAATTTATTATTCAACCATTTAAATTGCATTCTAATACCACCGACAACAACCAGAACGTAAGGAATAATCATTTCCAGAAATATTTCCAACAATTCAAATACAGTC
This sequence comes from Lithobius niger, assembly GCA_023313725.1. NCBI lineage: Eukaryota > Metazoa > Arthropoda > Chilopoda > Lithobiomorpha > Lithobiidae > Lithobius > Lithobius niger. The sequence continues at coordinate 121,093 of JAHWFP010018995.1, forward strand.
AAAATACAAATACCAAGGAACAATCCCATTCCTCCCCCAATATCTGAAAAGAGGGCAGCCAGATTGTAACTTTCATATTCCTCGGTGACTTCAACTCGATTTTCAGCAAAAATCAACTGAATCTGCTCTCTTGATTCTGTAATATCAGTCTGCAGAGCAGTTTCACTGAGGTACAAAGTTTCACTGCATTTTCGTGGACATGGGCATTCTTCTGGATCAAATCTATGCAAAACGTGATCAGTTTTGTCGAACATTTTTCGGAACTCTTCCAGGGTTGAACATGTAGGTACACGAGCTCTTTCTTGCATAAATGGCAACCTAGGGCAAAAAAAAATTGAAAATTGGAAATTTTTATTCAAAAATAATCAGAGGACTGTTGTACATACATGGGTCTGAAATGTTATTGCAACAATTTTAGCTGCAAAATAGCAGGACGTTAAGCCAAATGGGCTCCATCAGACGACGAAAGTTAGATTGTGTCTACATTTAAATCAAATAGACAGGCCTGCCATTATTTATCTAAAATCCTGTAAACATTAAAAGAAAGGTATCAGCAATTAAGAATACATGGAAACAAGCTCCACACTACAACGAAAGTCAGGACGAAGATGCTGAAAATTCGTTTATGATTGATGGATGCACAGTGGCTGTCACTGCAGTTCCTGGATGATATGACTGGAGCGCAATTTCTTGTAAATAGTTTCTACTCTTCTCCTTACTACATCACATTACACAAAATCAAGTAAAGTGGTCATATTACACATCGTATATCCTTCATATACATCACACTACGCAAGTAATAAAAATTTGTGCTCCATAACCAAGGCCTGTATAGTGGACGGCTACTGAGAGTCAAAAAACTAAGTCCCAATGCGCAACGCGAGCTTTGGGGGGAAAAAAACAAGATGAGGAACGCAGCTGACAGTTTAATCTGAAAAAATACCATGTCGTCGTTTAATTGGTGTAAAGGAGGCATGATTGGCCGGTGGCTGTCGTTTAATGGCTTCCCATTGGTTAATTGTCGTTAGAAAATTGTGAACGTATATTTTCATTGAAATGCAGACGGTTCTTAACCAATTTTTAAAAACATTTTCCCGTAATGGGAAATCTATATATACTTAGGTTGGGCAAGCAAATTCATCATTATTAATTATGCACTACAATGAAAGAGGGCGAGCGACCGACATTGTCAAACAAACGAATGTGGCCTGTAACAATCGACATATTGCTTTAATAATGTTAGCTCTTAGAGCCGACTTGACGAGTTTCAAAGTTGGTTGAGTAACAATCACTGCATGCACGACCGTTGTTGGGCATGGTATCAAAACGGTGACACGTCCTCCATTGAAAATAGACATTTACTTCCATAACACAAATCAGCAGGGGTTTAAAGGGAGGGGGAGCAGGGATGGTGATATTCAGACCACACAATAGGGGTAAGACTAGACCGGCGTATGTTACGCCGGGGGTACAGCTAGTTTTTTTTATAATATTCATTATTTTTTCTAAATTTCTTAACTGAAACCGTGTAATCAGTTGGGCTTTTATTCCTTATGTGCCTGACATTTTCGAAAAATAGAAGAATTCTTTAGAAAAATGGAGTAAGCATTGTCTTTAGACCATACTACACAATTCGACAAGTTTTATCTCCTCTCACTCCACGCCTCTTCAGTTTCAGTTTCCTCAAATGATAATGATCTACTAGATAACCATGATACTTTGCTGCTAATGTGACAATAATTTTTCAGTTACTATTCTAGGCTTAGTGTTAGCCATTACACGAGTTATGGTGTATGCCATCAAATGCTCCACCCGACCCACTCTATATATATGCCAATAAATGCTCCACCCATGCATGTAGGATAAAGAATAAGGTAAGAGCCCATTCGGCCACAGAAAACTTGATCTTGAGGATGCCTTGTCTAAAGACAACCTATTATGCGTAAGATCTCATTTCTACTCTTAAGCTACTGATCACTGAAGTATTGTTGTTTTTGCCTGATTCCTGGCAGTGGGAATGACAGTAATACTGCTAATAAACTGTTTTAGGTTTTTGTAAGTCGAATCCAGTGATTGGGCATAGCCCACTTGCAGTGGTCAAACCATAGGAGTTAATTGTGTTTTGGTGGATAAGCAACTTGACCAAACCGGAAGTTTAAGAGCGCGGCGTCAAAGGACGTACCGCCACGCCAATCGGCACTCGAGGCCGCGCGATCGGAAATTTACACCCAACGCACTAGGTTTAATCCATCTAAACCATCTTTCAACATGGCGGAGAAAGCAGACGACGCCTAGTATAACGCGGTACTAAACTGGTATAACGGTACTAAATTAGATTTAGTAATTTATTCAATTTTTCTGCTGCTACGACATTTTAACTTGGTTAAACTTACTGTTGTCTCAAGAAGATGACTCATTCTACACCGGTTTTCTTGCAAATATCATGCATTCATAAGCACCCCGTCTCGTGTTACAAAAATACGATATTTACTTCCCCAACAATCGGCGTTAAGGTTTCGTTCGACTGTCAAACTTTGTTACAAAACACAATGGCACGTAACGCCTGACAATATAACAATCTCTTATCTTACCTACGTTTGATACATCATAAACAATGTAGTACAGGGCGTATTTCACAGAAAATTCCACCGCCTACAAGCGGATCAACCGCGAATACCTCATGGCGGCTTGGTCAGGCGGAAGTAGCAGCCGCGCTTTGTATTCTGGGTACATTCGTGAGTCACGCTTGCCATCGAAGACTACGCACTTCGGCTATGCATTTGAGCTGGGAGTTGCTTATCCATTCAAACACAATCAACTCCTATGGTCAAACATGCTGCGCAAAACTGCTTGACAGATGTTAGCAAAACCAATCAGTGGAAAAATTAGACTTAGACTTGAAGCATTAAGTTTTCAGTAAACAAATATAGAACAATGAACAAACACTGTAAACTATTTTCCCGCTATTAAAAATAAGAAAGACTGTTTTAAGTGCCTGTTGATATTTTAAGATTAAAGTGACACACTCCCACGTATTTGACCTGGCCTTTGTTATCGCTTGTATGCGTCTAGTTTTTAAGTTTGGATGCAATAACGTTTCATGAATTCCAGGCTCATCTAATTATTGTTCATTGTCTTCAACGTCAAAAGTTGTGGATTACGGCCAAAAATTAAAGTTTCTCTTGTACTTACGCTGTTCTGGGAGTTCATTTGCCGGTCAAGGCAAGTTTTTCTTTTCAACAAAATCGTTTAGGCCAACACAAGACTTCGTGACGAAAATTGACAGTTCCAAAAGTGAACACTGAGTCCTCTAGCATTACTACTCGAAGATATAGGTTAAAGCATTCTTTAACTATTAACGTACCTGCAAGGTTTATCAATTCCTCGGTAAATCTCTCTTTCTGCACATTCCAACTTGCATTGTACCACTTCCGGTCCCCCTGCACACGGGTTGCTGCGCAAGATTAAATGATGTATCTGTGAATCAAGAAATATTCAAACACAAATAAGACAGGAAAATGGAAAAAAATTCGTAACTGCCGACAGAAAATATACCATTAAATTTGCTAAAATAAAAATTTCCAGAAATAAAATACAAACTAAGTGCACAATGGAGTAACATTACGTCGTTTCTTTGTAAAAGACAATATTACCTTCCACGTTTTATTTTATTGACAGAATATAGTGCGTTCAAAAAGTCCCAGGACAACTGAATAACTTAGAACGGATGACATTTGCATTTTGTAATTCTGTGACGTAGGTTGGGTTGATTGATATATTTTTTAGCATACGAGCTTGGGAGCTTGGGAGCTTGGGAGCCCAAGTAAGCACAACTCAAGAACATCAAATGGGAATAGGGGTTGAGTTGGAGGGTCATATTAGAGTTATATTAAAGCTCTTAAATAGATTTAGAGAAAATACGAACAAATAAAACGTCATCACGTTGCTTCCATAAAAAATTGGTTCAAGTTGAAAGTTGACAATAGCACTCTGCAACCTAAGCGTTTAGTCCACTTTAAAACGGCGGAGAGAAGAAGACAACGTGACAGAATGTTCCAGGTGGATAAGGAGAACAATAAATGGAACTATTTTGAAAAATGAACCTCGAGTTTAATCGTGTTGTTTCCCTAAAGTACACATTATCTTTTCAAGATGCATTGCATCGAGTGGCCATAAATGCAGCGGAATTTCGAGCTTTAAACTGGCGACATTTTTTATGGGAGCAACGTTAAGAGCATTGATATTACGTATCACTCAATCCGTTCCCACTTGAAATTCCTGAGTTGTGCTCTCTGAGGGCCCCGTTGTGAGGGGGGGGGGGGGGTGTTTTGCAACATATCTTCCCTAAAGTTACAAGTTTTACTTCTCATCCGTTCTAAAGTTATTCACCTAACCTGAGACTTTATCAACACCCTATATAATCACAAGCACTTTAAAATTGTTGACTGGTCAGCTGTAAATCGCAGGAAGAATTCCCACTGAAGGAGGAACACCTGCAAACATTAAAAAAACTACCTTTTTAATTGATGGTCATACAAGGTTCATAGCATTTTCTAAATGCACCGATCTGTTTGTTTGTCAAACATCAACGACTTTCAAACTCATGCGTCAATGGGAATTTCTTTGTGATTGATTAACTGGGAATTATTCCATTAATTTCAAAAAAGTGTTAAGTGTTAATGTTGCAAAGTTTTAAACTTTTCCGTTAAAAATTGTGACATAAGACAAAAAAATGCTGCTAAATCGTAAAGTTTTAAAATTTTAAAATTGTTAAGACTTCCCTCAAAACTTCCTGTTCACAATCATGATCAAACAGAAAGGTAATCCATCAAATTATGAGTTCGAAGTTTAAATGAAGAATATTAAAATTGCCAAATATTTCCGTCTAAATCCCTTTTTATATTCTAATTTCCTATTAGATGGTATTTCAGAATTCAGGAATTTCTTCAAGGAGTCCGATCTTTATCACATGTTTTAATTGTTGCATGTTTGGGGATCGATCATTATTTATGGTTGTAGGGAAGAGGGCGTACCAGATCAAAATGTTACCATCAAATGTTACCACCCCCTTCCATATCCTGAAAAAATGTTTGTTTGAAAGGAACTACCTTGCGCCAGTATTCGAAAATAACCTTTGCCAGCAAGTTCTTCCTACAAAATATCTTTCCACAGATTTAGTTTTTCTTTCAAGAACTTCATCTTATCTGCAGTACACGAAAATGATGCAATTCTGTCTCACATCCTAAACTACACCCAGGAAAAAGTAACATTTCTTTGATTGGTGAACCCAAATTCTACGAAATTATTATGGGAACATCCAAGAATAGTTGCAATCAAAGTGATTGACATTACTTAAGAGAGCACTTAGTTATGCTTTGACCTTGAAATCTGACAAGTGCTTGTCTCATAGTTTGGATAGGACGAATAAGCATTTAACCCATTCCGAGAGTAAACAAGGCGAGCCTATGGCCATTTTTGAGCCTAACTGATTTCCAGTCGTTTTTCATGCACATATCTTACGTACTGCTGCAGTCCAGCTACAGTTCTCAACTGGCCTTGGCCTTGATTGCAATTGGAATACACCTACATCCCAAAGAAGAATGCAGACGAATCGTTTTGTAGAACGTCTGCTGTGTTTGACAGACAATACGTTATAGCTCATCACGAATGCAGTTGTTGAAACCCTTGGAACTTTTAACAATGGGTTAATAAAGGATTATACAAAAAAAACCAATTCTTCACAAACATGTGTATTCGATAGGTTATATTTCAATCCGGTTTTTTCGATGTACCATTTTCTTCTGACCAAAATACAATTAGTAAAACTTAGTCGTGTTCTTCGTGTTATTATTGGTACCATTTTGATTAAAACGTCACTTACTGTTAAAACCATCTTGCTACCAATTTCACTTCATGTTTGCAGGGGAATGCTGGGAGTAACTTTTTTACAAGAACTGAGTCATACGAGTCCCATGAGCGTACTCAGTGTACTCGAGAACTGAGTGTACAGTTTAAAATGTACATATACTGATAATAAAAATTGTGACAACGATTTTTTCGATTCTAAAGACCCGTGTGTGTATGTTGGGAATGCGATTGCTCTTGCATACTCTTGGCTCAGCGGCCTACAACTTGGCTGTAATTTTCTTTCTTCACCAGGAACATTCGCTTTTCAATTTTGGCGTGGAAGGGGTTATTTCTGTTGAAAACTACCACTTATTGAAGAACCAAACCTCATCTCTTGTTTTTTTTCAAGAGTACGCATTGTAAACCAATGTCAGATTTTATGCTTTGGTTTTTCAGCAATGATATCGTCAGTAATTGTGTAATCTTGGGTAATCTCATCAATTTCATCAAGGCTGATGAAAACTTTCGCATGAACATCTCTCTTTCGGTGTGGAACTACGTGGGTTCACCTTACTAATTACCCAATTGTCCCTGATGTTTACCAAAGAAGAATTATACGGTAGACATAGAAAGCAATGCATATATCACAAAAGAGAAACAATAGTTTTCCTGTTTATACCGTAAAAGGTCTTGCACTCCCAAGTTGCTGACTCCATCATTTGCCTTAGAGTCAAAATTAATAATAAGTTGACACGGTCCAACCATGTGGAAAACATCTGTGCTAAGGCAACCAGTGAAGTTCGTTTCTTTCGTAGAATTTTGAAAGATTCGTGCAGCTGTCTTCAGTGCAGTGGTTAGACCCAAGCTTGATTATTGCAGTGCAGCATGGGACCCCTACACGAAGAATGTGTCTGACTGCTTGGAGCGTGTGATCCGCAGAGCAGCTAGGATGGTGTATGGCGACTTTCGTAGTTCAACCTGTGTAACAGGGCTTTGTAACAAACTGAAATGGTATTCCATGGCTGATGGAAGGAGAAATCACAGATTACAAGTGTTTTTCCGTATCCGAAATGGAAACACAATACTAAAACCCTTCGATTTTTTCTCTTCTCTTGATTTTGTTAGTCTTGTCAACCACACTAGGAAAGTAAAGCGTTACAGGTGCAAAAAAAACCCTAGCTGAGTCCTTTTTCCCCTGTACCATCATTGAGTGGAACGGTCTTGACCACGACGTCATCTTTGCTTCGAGTGACGATATCTTTTCTAAGATGCTGTTAGCATGTTGTTGGTCACTTACATGTAGTCACTGTTGCTGCGGGTTTCCTCGTGTTCTGTTTCTCTCTTTTGATTTCTTTTTTTTTTAATTGTTTTTAATCTGAAATTGCTATTTTTCTCTTTTATGGCGCTGCAATTATTTTGTAAATAAATATAGACGAACCACATTACGTGGATGTTTTCGTGCGGCGTATGCGTATGGAACGCAACTCGGTCGAATAGTGAACAAGAAAACAGAGGCTACACATTTCATTCATGTACATAAGTGTGAATTTCACCTGTAGCGATTTTTCGGCAATATGGTATTATTACATACATTCTCAACAGATTTCGCGACGTCGTGAAGGAAGCATTTGTGACGATATGCCTAACTTTTAGCCTCGAAAAGGAGCGTTTTCACCCTTGTTGTCCTTACCATCTGCATTTCCTTCTTTGTATTTATCTAGGTTACTCTAAGCTACTATACAACTGTTAATCTAAGTTAATGTCTAAAGTAATTAAACTTAAAGGGCGCTATCATTCGTCAGCGGAAGGTATCAAAATGCCTAACTCACCTCATGAATACGAACATAAATCAAGAACAGCTTTTTCATATCTGGGTAAATTCCGCAGTAGGCAACAAACAGTCTTACAAGAGGGATATCTTCTTCTGCATGAACATACAGCTGAAAAACAAAACAAATTGGCCTTTTCGTTACAGTGTAGTTGCAGTCATTGCATCATAAAGCTAACAACGCTGATGTAATATGCTATGACGAACATGGTAGAAAAATCAATAAGAAGAAAGTCTAGTATGAACTATTTACGTTTATTCAAATAAAGAATAATTAACAAGGTAAATGGTTCACGAAGCAAATAGTATGCATTAAAGACTGTCTATGTGAGAATAGAAGATACACATATCTGAGAAAGAAAAAAAGACAACTATCACAACTGGAACTGGAACCCAGGACTTCTTGCTCAGGAGTCAGGCCAGCTTTGTGCTCACTTGACCAATGGTGAAAGTAACAATGAACTGTTGCATATTAAAACTTAAAACGTACCTTAAAATAGCAGTGAGAATTACGAGCACAGTTTTAACAAATCGTGCAGGTATTGGTCTAGCAAGAGCTGATATAGTGTATGTGCTCCTTGATAACTTAAAAGGATTTACTGTAGATATTTAAAGAAAAGTTTCCAAACTTTTTCCCTGGTTCGAAGACCATGCAACCAGATTAAAGTTTTTTTGTTGCTCAAGCTGTGTATAACCAGAAGCTGTGTATGCAAAACCAGAAGCGCTTGTAAACATTGACATCATACAAAACGAACCGGATGTAATGCAAGTTACACTTAAACAAATGCACCTTCTGTATTAAGCAATTAATGAGGCCCCCTGCAGCACACTTGCATATACAATCCTGGTTTTAAGTGTCCTTAAGTAGTTTTTGATGCATCCAGCAACTACGTTTTTAAACAAGTTACGTCACACTTTTGATGGCAGCATTCCCTTTTGGTGTTGTAGGTCACTGAGGTGTCTGGACAGTTTAAGAAATTGCTCAATAATTTCAATTCCCAAAAGGCTTCTAACGTTCTTTGAATTGCACAAAGCCTGAACAATATAATATTGGAGTGGTTTGTTTTGTTTTTCCTTATGGATCGTAACTGTTTAGATGACTGTTTTTGTTGTGCACCTATAAAAATCTTAAAGCTATTTTCACTATGTTTTGTACAATATGCAAATGCCTAACACTGATTGGAAAGTTGTTTTCACAAGTAGCTTCAACCTACCTTATACAATGAAAAATTTTCCCTCGGATTGGTTACAATTCCTCCAATGGATGTTGAGGTTAGAGAACCATGATACTGCAATTCTGGTATTACTATAGGACAAAGGAAGTGATACTTTTATTAAATGAATGCAGAGAACAGAGAAAACAAAATGAAACAATTTTGTACACCACTGGCAACGGATCCATACACCATACATCAGATTTGATCAATCCGGAAATTTAGTGTTGTGTTTTCTTGTGTACTTTTTGGGTTTCGTCTTAATTAGCCCAATAGCTGGTCTTGGTGCATTGAACAACTCACAGGTCAGGTATATCAGCTTTAGTAATTACCAGAGCTGGTTTGGCTTGTTTTTATTATAAAATCTATCAAAGCACTTTTTCTACCTAGTTCAATAGTTATGGCCATAATCCTTAAGAGAGGGGCTTAGCAAAACAAGGTGATTTTGGTGAAATTAAATGTAAAGCGACTGTGAGTGTTAAAAGCCCCTAGCATTTTAATGAAGAGTTTAATTGTGAATTTGTGCCTTTTGCTTTTAAAAAGAGATCCAATTTTTAGACTGTGCCACGAAATATCAACGTAATATTTTTTTGTTATTTGCTCTAAAAGAAGGTTATATTAAGCCTGAACTGAATGAAAGTGTTCCAATACGAGCACGATTTTGGACTATTTTAATAATAAAATTAGTAATTTCAAATACAGCCTAGCATGCAGAAATGTTATAACTACGGAAATCAGGAGGCGAGATTATTGGTGATAGGCAAAACAAACAAATATCCTAGGCCATAATAGTTAATAGTGGCTTGAAACAGGTCTAGAAAAGATATGGAAAAGAGACAGCTTTATTACCACGACTTCCCTTATTTTTAGGCTTCTTCAAAGGAAAAAAAAAATCACACGCATTTTGAAGACTACTGCTGCCAGTTGAGTGTTTGCTCAAAGTTATTTGAATATGTGATTTTTCAGCACTAACTGCAGCGTGTCCTCGCACTGTCGACAGTACTGGCGGTTTCGGAAAATGTAGTTAACGTTAAGTAAATATGTATGGTACGGAGAAGACGCCAAAACAAAATAACTGGTAGTAGTGAGGCGAATTTTTTTGTTGACTTTAACGATACCTCCAAATTACACAGAGTTTTGAAAGGATACGACGAAAAATAAATTCCACAACATTTGTTGCAAATCTTGTGGACTTATGTTGCAAGGGCTGATGGCCAAGCTTAAAGGTCTGGTTTAATCTTACTTTGATGTGCGCATGCCTTGTAATTTCCTTTCCGGTTCCTGCATCTAGAACCTTCGAGAAACTTCTTTACCCATAATACCCCGGCTATTTCGCGGTTGCCAGGGGTAACCAAATCGCATAAAAGCAGCCGCCCGGCCATGCAAAATCAGTTAGCCTTCGGGCCAGCCTCCTGGCTGGTCCTCTCCTCTCCCCTGCTAGGGAGGTCCCCAAGTCTAGGGGGTCTTTTGCTGGTAGGCCTTTTCCAAACCTAATCCTTACCCCAAACCTAACTTAACCCTGAAGTTCTAGTCCAAAATTCCCAAACCTAATTTCAGCCTAATTTCGTCTCTCCCTCAGCTTTTTTCGTTAACATTTGTTGGCACTCCTATCGATATTAGTTAAAATTTCAAGATTTCCATAACTGGAATTTACAACATTGTCTTTTAAAAAACTGAAGACTTCCAAGTTTATGTAATAAACCGCGATTTAAATACTTCGCTACTATTTTTCAGAAAGGCATCGTTACCAAAAAAACATGTTTCAAAACTTACATTTGTTAAATTGTTATAAAACGGCTTTATGAGTGAGTTGTGAAAACATGTTGAAAACAACTGCTATCAATATTCATTTTTTTTTTGGAAAGGAAAAAATCATGAAAAGTAGCACAGGGCGTTCGTGCTCTTATACTAGCAGAACGATGTAATTGATAACAGCCACTGTTGTTCAGTTTCCAACATCTGTGGAGCCATTGCAATATCAACATTCAATAAAAATTACGCCATGGAACAAACCAAGGAAAAATTTCCTCGTATGAGGAAAGGCACTGCTTGTGACAAGTATACATTTACAAAAAAAAACACATAGAATATAACCACATAAATTTTTTACTGGCTTTATTATCCAGCGTTACCAAGGTAAAAGATATTCACCACTCCTAGCACTCAAGCACCTATCACCCGACACGTCACACAGGTTGAATGACGTCAGACCCTCCTCAGTTCATTACTTTTCACTGTTTTACTTTTCTTCCCCCTGCAAATGATTGATCATAAAACTCCTGATTAATTACACACTATTCTCTAATATGGGCTTCTGTTATCAATCAATGCAATGACACAACAAAGAAAAAAATGAAACAGTGGCACATGATTTTTAATGAAGTGTCGAGAATCTGACGTCATACGACGTGCGTGACGTGTTGGATGCTTTAATTTTTACCTGGAATGTGTTCGAGAATCGTTCCAGCGAAAATCTGGTTGTTTTATTTTGATTTTTTTTACGTACATTACGACTATGGGAGCCTACCCCCGTGAAAAACTGTTTATTCATAGCCTAAAATGCCAGACTCTATCAATTCCGCATTATAATCTTGAAGCACAGTTAGTATTAGTATAATCTGCTGGCTGCTTTTCGCCTTTACCGAAGAATATGGCTTTCAAGTTGTCTATATGTTGTAACCAAGGCAACAATGCGGACGCAAATCTCCTCCTCGTGCCTCGCGACACAATGTATGGAGTGTGCAACATGACAGCATCGATTTATGACAACTTGAAAGCATTTTTTTACTGCTGTACAAGACGATGGACAGATTTCTGAATTATCTTCGATTCGACAACCCCAAATGGACGCCATGTTGGATTTTGAATTCTCGCTGCGAGTAGCTATTTATTCTGCCGTCGTTTGATCACTGCTAGAAGCTGTTTTTTCAGCGAGAATTGAAAATTTTGGAAATAAAGTGAAATGACAACCATGTTGTACCAATGTTTAAAACGACTGTTGCACTTTGTTCTTTATCCGTGTTGTTATTTATAAAACATTTAATTTGTTGCCTATTACCGCATTCATTTAACAGAAACGGGAAATTAATCGTAAATAAATAACGGTTGCCTAGCAAGTTGAGTTCGGCGAGCGAGAAGGTCTTGTTGCATAAACGAGCCCTTACTGTGCTGCGCGATTTCTAGAACCTGATTTTAGCTGAAAGCTTAGTTCCAAATTCCAATTTATCTATATCTTACTTACAGTGATTATGTGTATTTATTTCTCCTTCGTTGAGCCTTATTTTTGAGCCTTCGTTGAGCTTTCGTTTAGCTTTCGTTTTTGGGTTTACATGAAGCATAAATCGAATCAGTTTGTCAGTGAGTTGGTATCCATCTACTTCATGGTCGCCACTTGTACACTTTAAATTCACAATGCCCAACATACTACGCTTAACTTACTTGATTTAAATGTGATACATTTTCCTACAGATGTGTTTAACTCCATTCTCAGGGACTCGTTTCCAAGCATCAGTCTATTGCCGTAAGGTAAAGAGGTATCCTGGAAAGACAATAAGCCATGCACATTTTTGAATTCTTGCATCTTTGAACAGTCGAGTGAGTTAAAAAATGCATAACGTGCCACCAGATCATCTTAACTTAAATGTTAATTTTATAATTTTTTTAAGCTAATTGACCCAGTTCTGTTGATTTTAAACTGCAGATTGTGTCATTAGAACTCGTAGTCACTATAGGAAAGACTTCCCCGAGTTAATGGACAATCTTTCATTTCATTAACATCCATGAATAACATTTTCTGTATCATTTCAGTTTTAAGTCGCCTAGTCCTAACTAGTATAGTGACAGTAATAATAATAACCAGCTCGTAACCCATTGAATCCCACCATGTGCTTGGTAACTAGTGTGTCCCATTGAAGTGTGTGTAACCATTGCTGACCTTAACCTGGATTGCAGAAGATGCTGCTCAAGAGCTATTTCTTAGGTGGATTTGAGGTTTGTATGTAATAGTCATCATATCAGATAACAGGTGGCTACGTTCTGATTCTGATCGTTGTTGCTGTTACATGATGATTAACGGCATTAATAAACGAAAATAAAAGAAAAAATGCAATGTTTACGACAATAAGCGAATGGACGCACACATACCAAAAAAATAGCCACTAATCCCGAGCCTAAATTATGTTTAAAAATAGTAATACCAGCCGTAGGCTGAAGTTACACAAATAATCAACAACACAAATCATAAACAAGAAACGAAGACTGAGTTCTGCAGCAATCAGTTCCATCTAACGAAACTGGAGAGGTCAGTTTTTATCCCTGAATACCTCCTCAATCAGTTTTATGTTATTTATCAACATGAGCATAATTTTTTATTCCTGACGGAAAACAAAAAAATTCTGCATTAGCAATGACGTCATCGTGTGGATACGCCTCCTCACAAGATTGGCAGAGATGCCGTCATTTTTTTGTGCCAGTTGATAGTAGTCTTGACACCGTTAGCAAAAGAAGGAAGAAAAATAAATACCAGTTCTGATACTAATTGCAAAAACAAAATAACAAGAAAGTCCTGACATTAATGAAGTTGTAAATTCTTCTTCATCAGACGACTTTGTCACTATGCCACCAAGAAGAATGAAAAATTACGAAGTCGTGTAATAATTGCAAACCGTGTGAGGGATCCCTGGGGTTCCCAAACAGGGTGAGCAAGTTATTTAAAAAAATCGAACTTTGTGCTGATATAACGTATAAAATTACCAAAAGTTGCACAAATAAAAGTAAGACATTCGACTCCAATAATCAACGTCATTTTCAACAGAATTCATGAAAGAAAAAAATACTTTCCCTTGATAATGATGTTGAGTAGGAGTCGAAACGTCACGAATGTGCAACATGTATTTGTTAAAAATATGATTATTTTTTGTGTTTAACGTCAGAAAGCACAGCATAGTGGTGAGAGTGGTGGGCTACCACTCAAACGAATGCCGGATCGTAGTCCATGCCAGACCATGGAACGTAGGAAAATGTTTAAAAGTCGCATAATGATGCGAAAGAGATGTATGTAAGACATACCTCAACCATCAGATGAACAATATTGCGTGTAACCAGTCTTGATATATTCCATAAATGACCAACGGAAATACCCGTCTTTGTCATCACATCATACACGTCACGATACGGTACGTCACCGAATTTTTGACGCAGAAGGGACTTAGAAATGGCAGGACTTCTGCCTCTCTCGTCTGCTGGGCAAATAGTCAAACATGGCATGGTTAGCACCTCGTTGCCTTTATAAGTAACCGAAACTGCGAGTGGAGCACAAAGGTAATATCCAATTCGGTCGGCCATTTGGTAGAGACAGCAAACCACAACCACGAGGCAAACCACCAACCAAACGACCGATTTCCACGAACGCTTCTTTCCCATCAGTATTCGGCTGAAGCCAGGAAGGGACACTCGATTGATGTGAGTTGTCATTTGCAGAACTTCGGATAATCGTCCGTAACTTGATTTTCGCATTTTCGATTCCTTGCTCGGACCACCTTTTCCTGGTCGCAGTTTCGATCTTCCATGACGACGGCAGCACGGGCGCCTCGAAACTGACTGGATGGATAATTCTTGGCGGGTTGTAAAAAATGCCGGCATTGTCGAGTGTTAATCTGTAGGGGGAGAAAACAGAAAGAAATAATCAGCCGTCTCTGTTGTAATTGTTTAGCGACTATGCTTGTCGAGCTGCAATTTTAAGGGAATATTTATCAGCAAATTTCTAATTGAAAAAAAACTCAAACAAAAATTGCAAAAGTACCTCAACAAATTCAATTCGTGGTGTTTGTTTTGCACGTAGATTCTAAGTTAACTTTAGGCCTAATTCAGATTGAATCCGTTGTTCTCAGGAGTGTTTCGGGTTGAATCAACCAGTTTGGGTCGAGTGATGTCATTCGAAGCCGTTTTGCAGTTTGCCTGTCATTTATTTATTGCTTTCGGTTTTGGCTTCGATTGGCCACCATCTTGGACCATGACATCGCTTCCGGTCTAAATACTGTGAGCAAAAATGACACCATACCAAAACAAGTCTCTGCCCAACGTCATGGATTCATAAGGAAGCTTTGGAGGAGGAAACGATCTTGCTAGGTACTTGGGGGATCGATGTAAGCGCCCCAAGGATGAAGATGTTAGATGTTTTAACACAATTTCTGGCCACTGAAAGCAAGTTTTTCAAAACATTTGCCATTTTTTTCCAGTGTCTTGCCCCCACTGACAATAAAATACGCAATCGACTAAAAGTCAAATGTTATCTGTATCCCAAGCTCCACTTCTACGTATTAACAATAAACAAAAATCAATTCGTAGCAAATTAGCCGCTACTTCAATTTTATTCACATCCTGCCTTCTAACTGAACTCCCGAAATCTGTCTCCCTTGTCCCTAGGGTCCTCAGCCGTTTTCGATTTTTCAACAAAAAAAAAGGACGTAAAATTTAACATCTATTTTTGTTCAAGTTGTGGCTGCTTTGGAAGTATACAGAAAATCTAGGATAAAATTCAAAGGAACAAGGCAGATAAAATTTCGAATATTTGTATATCTCGAATATTTGCGACATTCAAATACAAATAATGAAATAAAGTAAATAAATAATGTGAAATGAAAATGTAAATAACGAAAAATTAACTAGCAAATAAGCCAATAGCAAAATATATACAAAAAAAGAAATAACGCAATCCTCGTTTCATCAAGTGACGTGATCTGGACTCAAACGAGCGAACCAGATAATCACTAGATTAACCCACTGAATACGTTATGAACGAAATACAACTGCATCAGATTTGCTTACAATCAGCACTATATATTACTTTTTTGTCTATATATTTGCTGTTGGCTTATTTCAATAGTTGGAGGCTTGTCTTTTCAACAAAAACACACAAAAAAGTACTGAAAACAATTATGAAAAACCACTGCATCGTCGGTACGAAATAAAAAAAAAAACGAACTGAGACCTAACGTTAGGCCTAAAACGTCCCGAAATGTGCATTGTACAACACAAGTTTACATGGTCCCATAACATTATAATGTACAACAATATACGTGCAGGTTGTAAGAGAAGAATGGCTCAGGACCCATTCACCGTTTCCTTATAACATTTCCAATCGAAATGAACCATGGATGAGTTTACCGAGTCGTAAAATGGCAGTTTACACGTGAACGTTTGAGTGACCTTGACATGTTCATTCAAGGTCATCACGTTTCTAATTTTTTACTGGAGCATCGTAAATCACTGGTACAAATTAAAATTTGTAGGGAATCCGTAACTAATACACCAAACGACAGAATGATAATCGGTTAATAACTGCAAACGTTAGTCAGGTGCAATTAGTACTTTAGGTCGGAAAAAATTCCCATAAAGATGAAACTTGGCAGATATGTCCAGAAATACTATTTGGGTAGCATACCAAAAGTGCCCTATAATCCCACAGGAACTTTCACAGCCTTTTGAAAAAATGGCCACACCGGCTACCAAATTGTATATTGGCTTAAATATCGCACGAACAATCAATCCTACCGAAAAATTTATAGAGAAATAAATTAAAGATAACAAAAATCTCTACAATAAAGGTCCGTATGATGTTTGTGTTAAACCCAACCGTGTTTTTTCAATCTACTAGTTTACTGAAAACATGTGATGAATGAATTTTGAAAAAGTGGCCACCACCAGCAACCAAATTATCTATTTAGTAGAGTGGGGGGGGGGGGGGAAGTTGAAAAAAGTTTCATGTCTGGCAACCAATTTGCCCCTTTGGTTTCAGTTAGCACACAATGTTCTTCCATAAACCCATCCCCACCACCCAAAAAAAAAAATTTGGGGTTGTAACTTTTTAACCAGCAAGAAATCAAAAGCATAATATGAAGTACTAACGTTCAGCACACATCACTTGAACCTCAAAATCTTATTTAAAGTATATCATCCTTAATTTGCGTGAAAGCTCTTTTTTTATCAATGGGTTGTTATAGGGATTTTCGTGTTCAAAGTGCTCTTGTGAGCCCTCTAATAACTATAAGTAGACACGCTTAGGATTTTCTGAAAAGTGGGGATCTATTCTTTACATCAATCCTAACAAAAATTGTTTGCTGTAGGTAGAGACCGTCCTATGCCCATTTGAAGGTGAAGAGGTAATGGCGTAGCAGCGAAAGCGTACGATATTTTCGAATTCAAAGTGCTCTTAGAAACCCTCCAATAGCTCGAAATGTACATGCTTATGATTTCTTAAAGGTGAAGATCTATTCTTTCCATCAATCCCAATATTTTAGGTTAGAAAGGGACCGTCCTACGCCTATTTTAAGGTGCAGCTGTAATTGGTGTTACGGCTAGCTTCAATTTCAAAGTGCCATTGTATTGGTCATACTTTGGTATGTGATTTATTTTCTGATTTTACATTTATTATTTATTTTCTGGCGTTGATGCCCCGTTGAGTGACATCCAGCCCGGTCACCACAATTGCCCAACACAAAACGCATTGTTACGAATGCCCACACTTCATTTCCAAAGGTGGGAAAACTCGGGGCATTCACATTTACGTGTGCCCGCACTTTTTAATAAATCACAAATCATTATGGTATTACAGATTACTACCACTAAACAGGAAATTACAGTTTTATGCTGAACAGAGAGCAGTTGACAAGAATAATTTGCATCAATGGCTCATTGGTAGAGGCGGGCTTATTTCTGCTACCTGAGACTACGTAGACCCCCCCCCCCCCCCTCCCGCACAATGCTTTCATCGGCTTTTTTTTCCAGGAAAATCGTTTCAGGAAAAATGCAGGATAGACCTACGATTAGGATTATCTGAAAATAAGGTGGAAGGGTGGCATAATAAGTTTATAGTTTATAAATGCCAGCATTTGTGTGCCAAAAAAAAACATTTTTTTTCTGGGTAGGAATCCAAAAATTACATTCTACTTTACAACCCGCTGCTACTAGGAAACGTCCGACCACTTACGGTACAATTATTTTTCTTGTTTTGTGAAATGTATCGCACCATAAAGAAGCGAGCATTTGGAGAAAACATCAAATAAATAGATTTTTTCAAAGATTTGCATGTCGCCTCGTTCTTTGGGGGCACTTTCATTCCTGTCCCTTGCAGTCCCCCCCCCCCCCCCCCCCCCCGACCCCACCCCGCTCCGTTATTTGCGTCATGTCTTCCAGTCGGTAACATATACTTTCGAATAAATACAACTAGCTTAACTTCTGCAAGGTAAAATTCCGCCCCCTATCCCAAAAAACAAATATATTTACGCATACGAATGCCCACACATTTAAACCATGCTCCGTCCCTATTTTCCCACCTGACCACCTTCTTTTCGGCTTATTCTGATTGTAGGCCTTTCCTGCATTTTTCCTGTAACTTTTTTCATGAAAAAAAGTCGATGAAAGCGCTTTTTTGGGCGGGGTGGGGGTATCTGCATAGACCTAGGTGGCAGAAATATGAATCCACCTCTGCCAGTGAGCAAGTGACGCAAATTCATCGTGGCAATTGCTTCCTGTTCATCATAAATCAGTAATTTACTCTTAAACATAAGTAATCTGTAATGCCCTAATGATTTATGAAACTGTTAAAACGTGCGGGTATTCGAATGTCCATGGTTTTTTCCCGCATTTGGATGCATTTAGGATATTCGTACCGACAATGCATTTTTTTTATAGCTGGCCAATTGTTGCGACCGGGCTGGAAATCACTAAAAATGGCTTCGGTAAAAAAATAAAATAAATGTAAAGTCAGAAAGTATTCACATACCGAACGTGACTTTTTGTGTTGTAAATGATAGGTCATTACTATGGCCTAATCCGTATCCGTTTTCTTTTACTGTAATCTGAAATTTAACTACACTCAGTGATGCAGCAAAGGGCTCGGAACTCGTGCACTATCTTGTAGATGCAGCCCCTAAGCTTCACTGCATGGCAGTTAAAACTTAGACATTGTTGCTATTTTGTTTTCCTCGTAACTATTGCAATTGTGGTCCGATTTTCAATCAGTTTTCGTAGTTTGTCATGCTTAATGCTCACGCAAAACTCTGTAATTCACTTTTGTGCTATATCTTGTGCCGTTTGGAAGATAGAATGTGGATGAACTTGATTGCTGTTTTCAAGGTCACTGAAAATGTCTTCATTGGCTGCGCCATATCTGTCTTGCGTTACAAATATGTCTTCAGAATTACCATACGACCACTATAACAGCAGTTATTTGCGTGTGACCAGACTTTTGCCTCACCCTGTATATATATATATATATATATATATATACATATACATTATATATTTAACGCTTCTTTAAATCTTTCCGTATATCGTTTGTGCATCACCTCCATTACAATCTAACGAATTTCTGTGGTTTCAGTTTCTAACCTTAACGCAAGGAAAAAATTAGATGAAAGAAAGTGCCCGT
Source organism: Lithobius niger (assembly GCA_023313725.1). Classification (NCBI taxonomy): domain Eukaryota; kingdom Metazoa; phylum Arthropoda; class Chilopoda; order Lithobiomorpha; family Lithobiidae; genus Lithobius; species Lithobius niger. The sequence continues at coordinate 140,411 of JAHWFP010018995.1, forward strand.
AAACACGTAAGTTATTTGTGCCTACATCATTGCCTTATTTTTGGCAAAAATGCCATTCACAGCTGTAGAGTTACAGGCATGCAGGCTCAGTGTGCCCTCCTAAAAACAACGTAAGAGTGGCAATATTAGTTAATGCGGTATGGCAGTGATGTGGTGATTAGATGTTTAGCCAGTTCATATCCGGGTCACGTCACACGAATGAAATGTAATCGCATAAACACGACAAACTGCAGTATGTTATTTTTTGTGGGTGTTAGCACTGCTGAAATACATTTAAACTAATAACATATTTCTTACCTTTTGATGCGTCACGTTTTAGGCAGTTTCATTCCTTTCACCTTCGGTATAATGCAGATAAGGTAAGTCTCCTGTATACATTGCTCCTGCGTATTAGAAAATCGAGTTATAATGCTATTCAACTTGTAACATCCGCGTAATATGGGTTAAATTTTCCAATAGACAAGCAGTTAACAACATTTACCATCCGGCAATTATAAGTAAATGAAGCTTACAAGGTGTTTCGTTTAATTTAGTAAGCCTTGTCACGAATATTCGGAGTCTTGCGCGTAAATAATACATGCTACGGTGTGAGATCAATAAACAAATGTAAACTTTGTGCGTTAATGGGAGAGTCGTAATCAAGAACAACTACAACGTCATTAACGGGAAACTCATCAATATTAACGAGTAGATGACGGGAAAATTGCTAAGTAGTGATGGATGGTGTTTTTCTTTTAATATTAAAAAGGGTGGTGCTGTTATTAGTCGGCAGTGCGACAAAACAGTTTGTTAAAAAAATGACAGGTTGTTAATCACAAAACACAACACATTTTAATGTGGGAAGCAAAACTTAATAATGGCGAAATCTTGTGTTGCGTAGAAACAAGTTTGAATTCTTGGGCATTGTTCAGAAGAGAATTATCCTTCGTGGTTGTTCTCTTGCACGACGACTGCCAAATAATTAAAAAGATTAATCACGTAAACTTCAAGGAATATCTTGCCACGTATTATAAAATTGCAATCATTTACTCAAACGATGTCGCGTTTAGCTTATCTAGGTAGTGTTGTTACCATGGCAAGTCGCGATTAAATTCTAGCTGCGAGAATGCAAAGGCGAGAATGCAAAGGTGTTTTTGTCACACCCAACTTAACACACCGTTTTCTCTTGAGGGAGAATATCCCTCCTTATAGTCCAGTCAAATTAGCTTTTTTTGCGGGAACTAATTCCCATTAAGCTGAAAATTGGTACATAGCCCCTATACGTCATACTAACCAACATACTAAAACTCCCCAACATTCCGAGTTGAGCTTTTGGCGCTATCTTGGAAAAATAACCAAAATTCACTTCCGGTTTAGGGTTTTCGTCCATTATCTCATCTCCCGTTAACTTTACAGCAATAATGCTTAGGACCAAAGTTGTAGAGTATAGAATTTCCGACAAAAATTATATCCGGTGAAAATTTCCAAAAATCTATAATGTTACGAGAAATTAATGGTTTAATTGTACATAGCCCTACTTTCATGTTAGCATATTTCTATCATCACGGTTTTAAATTGTGCACAGCGACGTAAGGGTCGGGTTTACGTCAATATATGCCGGAATAGGAATTGAAGAAGATAAAAAAATCTAACGAATGCCGCAAACCGCATGCATTTATCTTAATTAGTTGGCAAGTTATCACGATTTATATTATTTGTTGCATATACAATTAAACTTTTATAACAAAAGACCAAAGGTCTTTAAAACCAAACATTTTGTATGCGTCGTTGCGTGAGAGCTTAAAAATTAGTGTTGTTATAACAGGTTTATTGTTGTAAGAGATATGGTTATCACCTTTGATTTTAACTCCTATATTATAGTTATGTAATGGGGTATTGTTGTACATGTGTTTTAAAACTAATACATAAGGCTTTAGGGCTTAAGAACATAGGGCCTTAGGGCTTCGTCGGGCAGATGACCGGGTGCGGTTAACACTCGCTAAAACCCTTTTACCCTTTTTAAAACTAATACATGTATTAAAATGTGTTTCGTTAGTAAATGTGGTAAGTTACCTTTTAGTTTGGCATATCTTCATTTAGTTTGGTCAATCTTGGGTTTGACCCTGAAAAAAAATTGTAACAAAATCAATACCTTCACAGTTATTCTAAAAAAATATGTTTTATAAAATACATCCAAAATCTACGAAAATCTAGCCACGAAAACATTGCTAAAGGAGTGAAATGATTCCCCGAAAACAGTTTTTAGGCTGTAAGTCCTTAACCGTCACCAAATCGAAAGAATAACGTTAAACAAAACCGTTCAGCACACAATTCTGGACTGGAAAGGTGATATAAATCTTTTTCATAAACGCAACCATTGAACCCCAAGAACATTTTTTTTTAAACAACAATGGGTTTCCTGATAAACCAGACCCACAGTTCATAACAAGCAACCTATTTTAATTTTCAGCCTGTTATAATTTTTAGCCTTGTTCACAATCAAATGTACAAAGACAAAAAAGGGACCAGCCCTGTAAAAACTAGCTGGGTGCCGCCTCAATCCTAACTAAACTTGTTTAGCTTAGATAGACTCCGTCCAACGCCCGTTTAAAGGTGAAGTGGTAATGCCAAACGATTGAAAATCTTCTCATGCTATCACCTTTAACTGACCGTAGGACGGTCCCTATCTAAGGTAAACAAGTTTAGTTAGGGTTGATGGAAAAAAGAGGTCCCCACCTTTCAGAAAATCCTAATCATGTCCACTTCCGGTAAAAAGAGAGACAGCAAGAGCAGGTTGAAATAGAAAATCACTATACGCTTTTGCCGCTACGCTACTAACACTTCACCTTTAAACAGTCCCTTTGTAAGCTAAACAATTTTAGTTAAGATTAATGGAAAGAAGATATACTTACCTTTCAGAATATCCTAAGCATGTCTACTTCGAGTTGTTAGAGCTCTCGCAGTAGCCCTCTAAAATCGAAAATTATCATATGCTCTCGCCGCTGTGCCATTATCACTTAACAGTCAAACGGGTGTCGGACGGTTCCTATATAAGCTTGACCATTTTGTTTAGGATTGATGGAAAGAAGAGATCCCGCCCTTCAAAAAAAATGTGAAGCATGTCCAGTTTGGGTTAATAGATAGATCGTAAGAACACTTTGAAATCGAAAATCACCATATGCTTTTGCCACTACACTTCACCTTCAAACGGTTGTAAAACGGTCCCAATCTAATTTAAATCTTAACAATCTTAACTAGGACTGATGGAAAGGAGAGATTCCCACCTTTCAAAATATTATAAGCACGTCCATTTTGGGCTAGCAGAGCTCGCAAGAGCACTTCGAAACCAAAAAGGAGCACTGTAACGCATAATATTAAGGGTGATACAGACTTAACACGTTCAATGGTTCAATGGTTGCGTTTATGAAAAAGATGTCACCTTTCTGTCCAGAACTGTGTGCTGAACGGTTTTGTTTAACGTTATCTTTTCGATTTGGTGAAGGTAAACGAGTTACAGCCTAAACACTGTTTTCGGGGAATCATTTCACCCCTTTAGCAATGTTTTCATGGCTAGATTTTCATAGATTTTGAATGTATTATATAAAACATATTTTTTAGACTAACTGCGAAGGAATTGCTTTTGTTACAATTTTTTTTAGGGGCAAACCCAAAATTGACCAAACTAAATGAAGATTTGCCAAACTAAAAGGTAACTTACCACATTTACTAGCTACACACTTTTTAATACATGTATTAGTTTTAAAACATATGTACAACAATACCCCATTATCTACTAATATAATACGCATTCCGGTAAAAGTAAGGAGGAGGAGGAGGAAGAAAGTGAAAATCAATTACTATAAAACCACGTGCAACAATCGCTTTAAGCTTAAATTCAATTGCGATGCACGTGGTGAATCATTGCTACCTTGTAAATTGTGTCTGGCCGCGTGAATGTGGCATTGTAGGCGGGCTATAAGATTGGACTATTGAACTTTCGTTGTTGAGCAAAAAAGAAAAAAAACCGCGCATCAACTAAAAGCAGACAACTTTGAACAAAACGACGATATGTTGTTAATTTCGAGGCCCCCCCCCCCCCTATGGGACTCAAAATTAGCAGACTGATACGTTGGAAAGACACTTTTATTTCGTAGATGCATACTTGGGAAGCGAAGTTGAATTGTTTTAAACTGGAAGACAACAATCTTTGCATGCGTGAGCAAATGAAGGAAAATTACTTGCAACAATTTGTTGGTGCGTGATGCCGACGTGAATTGTTCCTAGGTTGATGTAAACAATCACGGAGATTACCTTGCAACAGGGGGCTTGCTTGCGTACTGAATGCTAACTTTCTCAGTGGTACGTTTTTTTAGCATTGAGTAAAACACAAGTATGAGTCTTTTCTGGGTGTACTAATGAAATATTGCAAACGCGATTGATTTTCCTAAGAAGACCAAACACCGGGTGAGGCTATGACCGGGAGACAATCACGGAGATTAATTTGCAGAGGGTGGAGGGGGGGGCAGAAAAGGAGGGGAAGGGGACGAGGGGAAGAGGAGGGGCGAGTAGAATTGAAGGATCAGTCTACTAATGAATAAAATATTGCATACGCGATCTATTTTCCTAACAAGACCAAACACCGGGGGAGGCTAAGACCGGGAGACTCGATCCATCCACCGTGCAGCATGCACGGGTCCTGCTAGTATAACAATAATATAGGAGTGAAAATCAAGGGTGATAACCATACCACTTACAACAATAAACCTGTTATAACAATGCTAATTTTTAGGCTCTCACACAACAACGCATACAAAATGATTGTTTATGAAGACCTTTGTTCTATCTATCTATATATATATATAATACATTTAGGTTGGGCAAGCTAATTCATCATTAGCATAATCCACTACAGTGGAAAGGGACGAGTGACCGACAATGTCAAACAAACGGATCTGGCCTGTAACAATCGATTTATTAGAGCCAACTTGAAGAGTTTCAAAGTTGGTTGAGTAACAATCACTGGATGCACGACCATTGTTGGGTTTATTGGGTTTGGTATCAGAACGGAGAAACGTCCTACATTGAAAATATACATTTACTTCCATAACACAAATCAGCAGGGGTTCAAAGGGAGAGGGAACAGGGACGGGGATATTCAGATTCGGACCACACAATAGAGGAATCCGGCGCCCACTACAGTGTTACGCTCAGGTATGCGGGAACCGGTTAGACCGGCGTGGATACAGCTAGTTGCTATAAAACTTTTAATTGCATATGCAACAAATAACAGAAATCGTGATAACTTGCCAACTAATTAAGATAAACGCATGCGGTTTGCGGCATTCGTTAGCTTTATTTATCTTATTCAATTCCTATTCTGGCGTATATTGACGTAAACCCGATCCTTACGCCGTTGTGTAAAATTTAAAACCGTGATGAGAGAAAAACGCTAACGTGCGAGTAGGCCTGTGTACAATTAAACCTTTAATTTATCGTAAAACTATAGATTTTTGGAAATTTTCACCAAATATGATGTTTCTTCGAAATTGTATGCTCTACAACTTTGGTTCTATGCATTATTGCCGTAAAGTTAACGGGAGACGAGATAATGGACGAAAAACCATAAACCGGAACTGAATTTTGGCCATTTTTCCAAGATGGCGGCGAAAGCTCAACTCGGAATGTTGGGGAGTTTTAGTATGTTGGTTAGTATGACGTATAGGGGTAATGTACCAATTTTCAGCTTAATGGGAATTTGTTCCCACATTCGCGTAAAAATATGCAAATTTGATTGGTCTATAATGTCATTGGCGTCACCGACAATTTAGGGTTTGCTATGAGCGAGCTGAATGTTGTCTTCATGATGATGTTCGTTACCATTTTCATCGTCCGAGAGACACAGAGCATCAATTGGGCAATGAGTCTGTCTTCCTGTACAGAGTTTTTTTTTTAATTTTACCGTTAGTCCAAATGGATAAGATCTAGATTTGGGGTTTGTTTAACATCTCTGTAATGTGTGGTTTGTCGTAAATCTTGTTACTTGCATGTTTGCTGGGGCCCATGGCCAATCTTAGTCTTGTGTGTCTAATCTTATATAGGTGGACAATATCTATGTTTTGTACTTTAATTTCCGGTTTCTGCCTCTAGAACCTTCTAGAACTTACCATTTCCCATAATACCCTTGTTACTTCTTGGTTGTCAGGAGTAACCAAACCACATAAAAGCAGCGGTTCGACCATGCAAAATCAGAAAGCCTTCGGGCCAGGCAACTGGCTGGTCCTCCTTCGACCCCTGCTAGGTCTCCTAGTTAGGGGGATTTTTGGTTAGGCCTTTAGTAGGCCCAATTTTGGTTAGGCTCTTTTCCCCCAACCCTAAACCACACCTCTGGTCTAATCCTAATTTAAGCCCCAAAGTTCCCCAGCTTCCCTCCTGAATTTGTTCAGTCTAATTTTGGTTTAGCTTTCCCACAGTTAGTTATTTTTCATCATGGTTCAGTGGCAACCATGTCCACTGATCTGTGACGGAGGTTAGTGGTCCGAGCTGTCGACATGCCATAAAGTCTCAATCCCCGACCCTCGCAGTAGCTATTGTGACAGAATCTTTCAATATCGAGTGTTCCTACAAATGTCAACAAAATTGCCTTCACACCTCACTTCCCAACGTGACTATCAATCAGTCAGTAGTGCTGTTGGAAACAATGTGGATGCGGTTAAGGATTGGGACATTCAAACGAATGCACATTTATATTGACTGTAATTCGTATGTAAATGTGCACCATAGCATTGTTAAGGTTGACAACCCTTGCTCAATGCCTAACCCTTTATACTATAAAAATAAGAAAAAACCGTCTACTCCCCAACGAAGAATACTAGGAAATTTGGTGAGAAGAATCAATAACAATTGTTAGCTGTTAATACAGAAGACGATGCACGACTAGACATTGTTCATGAGCGGTTTTACGTCTTTGCCTTTTTGCCTCAGGGCAAAAAACCAACACCCCATGCTGAAATGTTGCAGAAATCGATAATATGGGTTGTTCATTGGACACAAGAATTCTGAATAGTAAGGTTGGAAATCTTAATGACAGAATGAATGATGATGATTAAAGATTGTACATTTTGGCCTAGATTTTTACTCATCTGCTACGTCCCATCATGCACTCCCATTGGAAACTGATTGATAGGACTTCGTGTAAACTAATCAAGGTTGAACTGGGAGCCAATGATAAGTTTGCAGATTCAAAGTTGATTGATGATGTCGTTATCATGGGTGTAAGTAGGGAGGGGGGGGACCTTTTGTTTTAAAGGATGTTGTAGAAATTCCTAAAGCGACCAATAATAATATTTAAGTAGCACTTCATGCCTAATACAAACAGGTATACATGGGTATTTATATTTAAAGGAGGATGGGAATTCCATTTCTGTCAACCTGCTAAACTGCACATATTGCTTTTATTCACGAAACGTTTAAATCATTTTCATGATATTAATGCTGTTGTTATACCCTGTAAACAGAATTCTTTGTGTGAGGTCACTGTACCTAAGGCCAAGTGCAGAGTTGAAACACATAACACCTTTCTCCTCCAAACCGTGTGCTAAAATGTCTTCTGAGATTCTTTTTCCGTTTTTCAAACTTTTCCTTCAAAAATGTGTTCTAATAAATCGCTTTTGTGTCCCAATGCTACAATTTTCAGATAACAGATTATACTATAACAGATAATGAGTCTAGTTTACCTACTAACGGGAATTAATTGGAATTAACGATGCGTTATAGCATGGGCGTTCTAAAAACGTGAAACAGATGTATATGTAGACGACCACACTTCTTCCGATTAGGGAAAATTACAAATACAGATAAACCAACCAGTGAAATTCCTCTAGGGTATTATACTGATAGTAGTGGAGTAGACACACTTCAAAGTTCTGGTGGCAATGAATTAATTTGTGAAGCCACTGAAGACCTAAATATGTAGCATGAAATTCTAGGTGATATGGTATTTCCCAGAATGTGTAAAATATTGCAATTTGGTACTCACAGTGAAGTTGAACACTTCAAAATTCTGATGATAATGAATTCATATGTGAAGCCACTGTAGACATACATATGTTGCATGGAAAACTAGGTCACATGGTATGTCCCAGAATACATACAGTGTTGCAAGTTCGGACATTCAAAATCCACAGAAGCATCGGTTAGCCCAAGTAAGTCTGTTGTACTTGTTTGGCTTCAAAGGTGATTAAGTTGCCATAGAAACCTATAGGGAAGATAAATGTGTCCAGCATTGTGATTTTATGGTCACCTGAACTCAGTGAACCCATGGTTCCTTCCATTATTCATTGTAAACATCTTTTCAATTTTCGATTTGCATTCATCAAGATGTCTCGCTTATTTGAGACAAAAAATCTGAAGTTACAGATATTATAATCAATGAGATTTTAAGGCAACAAAATACGACGGGAAAAATTGGGGGAGATCTTATCCGACCATGGAATGAAATTTTCCTTGAGTATTTCTTCTGGGAAAATGGTACTGAACATGTAAGGAGTGCAGTTCGGGTTCCACCAAGATAGCGTCGCCAAACGATCTATGTTTTTGCTGTAAGAAGAGTTATTTTTTTTAAAAAGAGCAAATCTCCCATCTCTCTTTGGGCTCCACCACATTTTTTAAACCAACTACTGCCCAAAATATTGGTCTGAAAAATATAAATCATATCTAAAGGATAACTTGTTCTTTCCTCTCATTTGTGTGAGAGCAATTTATTTGATACTGTTAGAATAAAAACACAGCGGCTTGGCACACGAAACGAGTAGCACCAGGACAACTAAATCCTCCACCACCATTACACACAATACTAACATAGTATTGTGTGTAATAGTGGTGGTGGTTTTTTAATATTAAAATAAAAATTTTTTTGTTGTCCTGGTCAAGATTAGCTGTCCTGGTGCTACTCGTTTTGTGTACCGAGCCCCTGTGAATAAAAAGCTTAAAATTTAGTGTAACGTTCGAAAAACGAGTGGTGAAATCTCTAATGGAGTTGATGAACTGTAAGGAAAAGAATAATTCCTAGCTTGACCCGTGCTGCACGGTGATTGAATTTCCCAGACTTGGCCTCTCCCGGTGTTTTGTCTTAGGAAAGTAACTGGCCCTTCCAATCTTTTCTCCTCACCTTTCCCTTCACACCTCCCCCCCTTACAGCTTAGAAATTAACAACGTAGCTTAGTTTGGGGTAAAAACTACACGCGATTAGCTGAAACACGGGTTCTCTCATTTCACCCATCAACAATCAACTGTTA
>JAHWFP010018995.1:149692-170462 GCA_023313725.1 Lithobius niger
GCAGGAAAATGCGATTTCAGCAGTATTTCAAACCGATTATAAAAAAAAAAACTTTATGTGTATTTTGCAACATGTGCAATATTTCAGCAAACACCATCTTCAGCACTGTAGCTGTAAAATGCATCCATACTTTATTGCATGTTTCAGATCTAGTGCTCGACAACAATTTTAGTATTGACGCTTTCAAAGGTTCCCAAGCAATAATACTTTGGAATGAAACAAATCAAATTGAACCTACAGAAATCGCCTTCAATGATGCACCAGAAACCTTACATACGTCGAAGAGTCACACCAACGAATCGTGTTGTCACTTTGAGAAACAACAGATTTTCAAAACGTAGTGCCAAGACTCAAAATGGGTTGTTGAACTGTGCTAATATTACACGGATGTGTGTAATAATTGGACTTTTTCTAATTTCACTTTACCAATGTACAGAAAGAATCCGGTACTACATGTTGGATCCATCAGAAGTCAAGACGTACTATATTGACAGTAAGATAGTAACCTTTCCATCAATAACAGTCTGTCCTCGCGACTTGGTTGGGAACACACCTTCTCTCAACGTGCCACTTGCTTTTTGGAGCTTATATTTGAAAGGTAAACCAGCAACCAGTGATCCACAAATTCTGTTGGATCGTCTGGGATTAGACGGTGTATGGGATGTATGCCAAATATTATCCTCACACAATCATTATATAAATAACGGAGGAAACGTAAGTAATAGGTTCTTGATTTCTTATTGTATTATTATCTTATATATAATAACCTCCTATTTTCTCTGCTAAGCTTTAATAAAAAAACACAATTTTTATATTACTTTATATATCTTATTACTATACACTATAGGAGACCCGTCTGATAAATGACAGTTAAATAAGCCATTGTCCTATGCCGTAAACAATTTATCCTTTTGCGTTCGGTACCTCACTCCAGCTATATGCCCCTGCAATGCTTCCTTAGAGAACTCCCCTATTGGATTCCAGCTAATCCATAATATTATCAAAACCACTTACCCCTTTTGACCCAAACATCGGTTTAATACTGTGTGTTAGTAATTAACCATTTATTTTGTAAATCAACATTGACATGCTAAAATTGAAAAATTCATGTTTAGCTTATTTTTTAAATACTGCTTAATCCCTTGAAAGCCCCTACGAACGGCTGGAACAAGAATGGAAATAACGCGCAACAAAAAAAGTAAGGTTTGTGAAGATTCCTCGGGATCGCAAACACACTGAACAAGTTGCAGCCAAGTGGGCAGCATCCTGTTTTCCAGGATGAGGACGGATTTACGCAATGGGTCCTGCTCACTCACCGAACACTATTTTTCTAGGGAACCGTTATTTATTTGCGATTACTTTCCAGTTTCAACTAATGAATGTTGCACTACGTAAATAATAAAATGTATCTACATCAATAAAAACGAGTTGCAGTGTTGTACAACGGCCACCTTACCCAGACGGACACCCGTCTAATAATAACAGTAACAATGCTTCGTTGATTGTCAACAACAATATCTTTGCAAACATGCACATTACCTTTGGATGGCAGCACTCAGGGCGGTTTACACTACCTCTCACTGGATGGCAACACAGTCGTCGTCAACACCGCCAGATTGGGAGTTTTCAATATGACTATTGTAAGTACTAATCATACAAAAACTCCAGAAGCGTAATGGGACCCATCGAGTTCCTTGAAATTGCATTACGATTGCAAATAGACGGCGTAAAAAAGGATTCTTTCTGTGCGTTTTAAAACGTTTGTGTTAAATAGTGTATTTGTGTCGTTTCAGCGCAACTAGAAATTGCATTACGATTGCAAATAGATGGCTTAAAAATGAAAACGTGGAAGGAAAAGCGCCAACTGGAAGCTAAGATAGCGCAAAGCGAGTTTCTGCACAGTCGTGTGAAAACATAAAACGAAAATTTGTACGGTCGTATAAAACGCCTTGAATCAGAATTAAAGAAAGAAAACAACAAGTCCTCCGGTCAAAAGTTACCACGTAAGTCCCGCAATCAACTGTTGCCACGCAAGTCTCGGAGGCCGATGTTTCGGATCTACTGGATGATTCCGTTTGAAACGAATCATTCGACACCTACGAAGAATTGGTAACAGCAGCCACCAACAGTGAAGAACTGGTAATCCCAGCCACCAATCCTGAATAATTGCTAACCTCAGCCACAGATAGTGAAGTAACTGAAGCCACCAACAACAGTTAAGAAAAGTGTGTTAAACTCACGTCACGTCACGTTTTTTTTTGGGCGGAGGGGATTTTTGTTTCTATATTGGAACAAATACATCAGTAATCCCACGATCACTCCTCCCTACTTTTTCATGTTTTAACCATGGTATCTTCTCATTTCCTCCCCAACCCCTCCCTCCCTTTCCTCCGACGTATTGTCTACACTGTGAAACACGCCATCAGTTCCCGGGTTGTTGTTGTGGACAATTAAAATTATTTCAAAAACCAAAACTGGTAAAAGGGGCCGCCAAGTTCCGAATGGTTCGGCCTTTCAAAGGAGTGATATCGACACACCAAAACATTCGACAAGTTAATCGCACCGCTTAATAATTCGAAGGTTAAATGAAAACTAGAACATTGCTACTTTCGGTAGCAATGTTCAAGTTTTCATTTAACGTCCAAAGTATTATTTGGTGCGATTAAGTTGGCGAATGATTTGGTGTGTTGATATCACTCCTTTGAAAGGCCGAACCATTCGGAACTTGGCGGCCCCTTTTACCAGTTTTGGTTTTTGTTATGATATATGGTACCAATTTTTGATATGATATCACTCCTTTATTTTAAATTGTCTATTGACTCAACTCCACTACCGTGCAGATGAGTAATAAAGTGCCACGTCAACAACAAATTGGTTTTCAACAACTTGCTACTACCTTTTGCCTATATGCCGAACCATTCTCAACTTAGTTATCTCTTTATTTGCTTTTGGCTTGGTTTTAATTTTGTTGTAATTTGTTGTATTTAGTTAGTTTTGGTGTGTTGATATCACTCCTTTGAAGGTCCGAACCACTTTCAACTTGGTGACCTCCTTACCAGTTTTTGGCTTTGTTTATTTTGCTTTGTTTATACAATTGGTTTATTTTTCGTGAATTGGACGTGAATACAATTTCTTTGCATTGTTTAGATTTAACGTTGTTTAGATTTATCGTGATACACTAGTGTGTGCCTAGGCACGTACGTCAGTATACATGTTCTCATTGTCGGAATTTTGGCCTTCCAATGAGAGACGATGCCGACAATACTAACAATGGTTATAACAATATTTTCTTACTTACGCGCCCTCCCACGCCATCCCTAATACACCCCCAGGCTCCAAAAAAGGTACGCAGTTCGTATTGTAGTGCATCCGTTCGTCCACTTTCATAGCTGGAAGCCTTCTCGTTATCTCATAATCGATGAATAATCACCCTATGGGATTTAACATGGGGATGAGCGGACTAGCTAACTAGCTAGCTACAGTTAGTAACACATTTTCAATGTTATTGAGGGACAGATTTTGCATTGAAAGCAGCATAGCTGGCATTCAAACACGAGTTGATTTTTGTCAGATGGGTAATTGCTCTCGATTTCAACACAATTTAAGCTTTTGTACCGCATTATTATTTTTCCCCAAGTACCTGAAATGTGCCCAACTATGCTTCAAGATATAAAACACTGACGCAATGGCGTCGCGCTACAATGGTTTACAACCTCGACAATTGAATTGATGTGATGTTTGTTGTGATGTTTGTTGCCTAACTTGGCGCAACACACTAGCGTGTGTCTAGAAACAAGTATTATTGAAACTCGGTCAAATTTTGAAAAAAAATGACAAAGCCCGCGGGCTAAAGGTTTCGACTTTGTTGTGCAAAGACGTATTTATTTATTTACGGTAGAAATACTCTTATGAAAGTGAATGGAGTCTGGGTCAGGGGTCATCAGCGTTTGGTAGCCAGTGTGCGCAAGCTGAAAACGTAACTTTTAACGCATAAAACAATCATTCACGTATATACAACTTAATATTAAACCGCTGAATAAAGGTTCTGTTGCTGTACATAGTTAAAATTAAAGGATTACTGAAACTGGGTTAAATATTGAACAAAATTGACAAAGCCAGCGGGATAACGATTTACACTTGGCTGTACAAAGGCGTATTCCCTTTATTGCTGGTGGAAATATTCATATGTTATGTAAGTGCATGGAGTACGTATCAAGGGAGGTGCTGATTGAGTGAGCGAAGCAAATGAACATCAACGTTTCCTAGCCAGTGAGCGCAGAATGACAGACGAGTTACATGCCTTTCGCAACAAACACATGAAAGTCGTCTCGATGTTTTAAACGGTGCGTCAAACACCAGGGCTTCAGCTAATTGTAAATAGCAACAAGGACGAAGAACTAAGTGCAACACTCATTTTAAACATTGCTACAACAATTCTCGCTATTTCAAAGATTTGCGATACTCGCACAAAAAAAACAGCTTCTTGCAGTGTTCAGACGGCGCTAGAATAAATAGCTGTTCGCAGCGAGAATTCAAAATCCAACATGGCGTCCATTTCGGAGTTATCCCATCGAAGACAAACCATCGAATGCTGGCATTCAGAAATTAGTAAGTCGTCTCGTTGTACTGCAGTCAAAATTATTTTCTTGTTATAAATCGACGCTGTCATGCCGCACGCATTGTCCTTCAGGTCGCAAGGAACGAGGAGAGGATCTGCTTCTGCGTCATTGCCATGGTTATATGTATTGGCTAGTTAAAAGCTGCATACTCCGGTAAAGGCGAGAAGCAGCCAGCAGATTTAGTGTTAACCAAGTAAATGCTAGTGAGCGATAAAGTTTACATTTGTAACTCATTGCATAAATGCACCCTAAGAGGATACTAGATGGAATCGCATCTTTGACTTCAAAAAGACGAAATCTCAACACACGTACTAGTTCTGTAAAGGTCAAAGTTGTTGAATTCCCAGGAGCAGGGAAAAACTGAAACACATAACACCAAGAACTGCAATTTTTGCCTAAAAACCACATATCAAGTGACGCACCAAACTAGTAGGACAATTGGTATTTTTTGTCACAAAATGCTAAGCAAGCTTGTTTGAATAAAATGAAATTGTTCGTTGTTTGTTTTTCGTTATTCATTGTTCATTGTTAGCAGACAAGTATTTGCAGAAAATTTTTCATAAATCTCTCAACTACTCGCTACTTTCCAAAAGTGCTCAGTATTGTGACCAACATATATCTATAATAAACCTTGGTTTTACAGTAGTTTTGCAAAACCAGCAAAACCGAATCGTAAATATTCTTTTTAACGAAAATGGAAATTTAACATCTACAGAAATATACAGGAAAACAAAAATTCTCAAAATTAAACAACTTAGAAATTTCGTTGTGGTTTTGAAAAACTGTTTTAATTGTGATCACAAATTAAGCTCTAATCTAAAGATTAATTATTTCAGGAAAACCACGTATTGTTACAAAGTGCCTTTTGCCAAGAAACAATATGGCAAACGAACAAACAACTATAATATTCCCACTATAGTTAAAGAAATTCTTATTTCAACTACGACCCTTCGCATCCTCTGTACAGCATTCAAAACAAGCAAGTGCTGGGGAAGATGAAGGACGAGATGGGAGGCATCCTGCTGAAGGAATTCATCGGCTTGAAAGCCAAACTGTACTCTGTTCTAGTAGGGGAAGACAGTATTAGGAAGGCCAAATGAATTAGTAAAGCATTCGTTCAAAAAAAGCCTCAGTCACGAACACTACAAGAAATCTCTTATTTTCGAAATCCGCATCAAAAGCAACGTGGACGAGGATTCAAAGTAAGGACAATCAGCTGGCCACCATCAATATTTCAAAATCCTCCATTTCCCCCTACGACGATAAAAGATTCGTGTTGGAAGATGGAGTAAACACGCTAGCACACGGACACTTTAGAACTGGTATAAAGCACGAGTTTGAAGATGCAAAATTCCACCCTATAGAGGATGAAGAAGCCGAAGAACAAGCTTCCTTAGAGATAGAAGTGGATGAATCATCCGGGAGTGGAATAAAAAGACGAACCGAATAAGAATAAATGGCGGTTAAGATGGGGAAAAAATCTGCTGATTTAAGGATAAGTGGGCTCTCGAAACTGACCGATTGATGAAAATGGCTGCTGCAAAGCGGATGAAACATGAAAAGGAAACTGTAGAACCAAGGAATATACGGTTGGAGAAAAAGCTGCCGAAAGAAAATGACAAGCAGAAATACAAATTTGAAAAGATGAAAGAAAGTTAAGCATGTATAGAAATTAAACGAAAAAGTATCATCAGGACAAAAAGGTACAAAAAGTACTCATACCTTGCTGGTTATAATGCTGCTTGAAATAAGACACAAAAACACAACAAAAAAATGCACTTCCTCAGTTAGACGAAGACGGGGGGGTATCTGAAAATTAGAGAGGTCAAAAGACCTTGAATAGGTTGTCCTTTGACCCGAATGATTCATGAGTGTGACCCAGTTTGACCCTGTTGAAGTGGCAGTAACATTAGGTCACAAAATGGCAGCACCACCAAACCGGATCATAGGTCACCAGGGAGTGGCTCAAAGGTCATACAGAGTCAAGGTCTTTTGACCCCCCCCCATTTTCTTACTCCTCTCAAGTAAATCTTGTCCTCACTCAAGGGATGGTGAGGAGAAGATTTGAGAGGTTTATTTGACTTTCGACCCCCGTCATTTCTAACCTCCCCCTCAAGTAAACCTTCCAAGTGACCAGGTTTCCTCGAATGAGGAGAAGATTTACTAGATGAAAGTGAAGTTTATTTGAAAGGTTTACTTGAGGGCACGGGTAGAGAGGTTTACTCGAGGTCGAAGGTCGAGAGGTTTGCTCGACTTTCGTCCCGCCCCCTCAAGTCAAGCTTCCAAATGACTTAGGCCAGTATTCTGAACGCTGACTAAAACTCGTACTTGACTTGAAATGACGTCACACCTATTTAGTGCCATTCACCACCAGAACTTCTTTTGGATACATTTGGAAGAAATCGGGTGGTGAATGGCACTAAATAACTGTGACGTCATTTCAAGTCAAATGACGTCACACCTATTAGGTGCCATTCACCACCCGATTTCTTCTAAATGTATCCAAATGAAGTTTTGGTGGTGAATGACACTAAATAGGTGTGACGTCATTTCAAGTCAAGTATACGAGTTTTAGTCAGCGTTCAGAATACGGGCCTAAGTTTCCTCGAGTGATGAGAATATTTACTGGAGGAATGATGAAGTGTGGTCGAGAGGTTTACTTAAGGTCATTAGCACGCTCGTGAAACGAGGGTGGGTTTACTTGAGGGTTTACTGCCTTGCATAACTTCATGTGACTTTCTGTACAATGGAGGTATGTCGCTCAATATCGCATTTTACCACTACTCATACCGTAAGTGGATTGTCTGCCATCACATCCAATCAATTGGAGTAATTTCTTTCGTTATATGTATACGTGACCATCTTAGGTGATGTAACTTCGGATGTGATTACATCACTTCCGGATGATATCTTGGATGACCCATAGTATGTGTGCCGGAATAATCAGTTTTGCAGACGTAATACACACTTAGTGTCTGAATTTTTCTATGTTAAATAATATTTTTTAATTCATTTACTCAGGTTTCAAGAAGTGACCCAATTGAAGACCTAACCTACACTAAAACAATATACGGAACGTGCATATTACTCAATGGTATGTACCATTTATATTGCAGTTAACTAGTTTATGTATTGTCTGAGATGAAATGCTAAATCTGAATGGAGCAGCTCGAACAAGCATGTTCAGTGTACAAAGCAAATTATTCAAAGTAGGTGTTATTGTCTTTAGTTCCTTCTTTAAATCTTCTTTGGATAAATTTTTCACATTTCTGTACACATGGGCAGCTAAGTAAACAATAAACATTGAAAAGGTAATTAACCTAGGCATATTTGAATACTTTAACAATTAGGGTTAAAGGGTTTAACGAGCGTTAACCACTCCTGGTCATCTGCCCGAAGCTCTAAGGCCCTATGTCTGCAACAGCCAGATTCCCAGGCAGTCACCCACCCAAGTATCAATCCAGCCCAATGCTGCTTTACTTCGGGGATCTGACGAGAACCAAAACTACTTGCCTTTTGAACAATTGAATACACAATACCGCAATAGGAGAGCACTGTTGAGTTCTTTTATATTTTCGTTGAAATTGTCGTTTACCTTCTTCGGAAATTTTCATGCACAAGGAACTGGTCGCTACATCATGTGGTGTAAACAATTTGAAAACACGCGTTTCAGACACCACTGATCTCGACAGCGCGTTTTATCTGGACTGTCCATTTGTTGTCAAGGATGGCTGCCAGATTCGGCTGAACGAGTTGGTAGATGTTTTCGTATGCTGGTCTCGTTATATTCATGAGGGGTACTTGTTTGTTGGCCAGATGTTTAATGACTAGTGACTCAAGGGCTCTGAGGTGAAAATCATTGTGGGTGTTAGATTTTAGTAAAATAGTGGATTTGTCCCAGGCGATTTCATGCTTTGTTTTAAGGTGATGGTATGCAATGCCATTTGTCAGTATACCATTAACAGTGCCACTGACATGCTCTTGGAGGCGCTCTTGTAACATTCAGTGTGTTTCTCCTACGTAGATCGCATTGCATTTAGCACAGGCAACACTGTACACCACTGCTTTTTATTGAAGCAAGTGAGCTGGAGGTTCGGGAACTTGTGAAAATGGAGCAACTGGGGGTTTCGCACGTGGGATGGAAGGGGTGGGGACTCCTTGGATCTGTGTCTCACTGTAACAGGTCGTGTGCTGCTTCGGGTGTTATACTTGCGCACTGGTTTGGTAGCTACAGGTGGTGGGTGGAGGGGGGATTGTTTGAGTTGGGGTTGGGGTGTCTGGGGAGGAAGAATCGGCAAGGAAGGTGGGCGTTGGACTGACTTGAGTAGCTTTTTAAGGTTGGGGGGGGGGTTCTTGTGGAAGCATTTGACTCCTTGTTCCCTGAGCACTTTATGTACACATTCACTTCGACCCGGTACATATGTGACAACTTCGTATGGCTTACTGCCTTCTTGCAGTTTTGTAGACTTCATTTTAGACCTTCTACTTTGCGCACGACTCCATGCATTGTTTGTTTCGACATTGACGAGTCTGCCGGGATAACCTAGGAGCAAGTACCTGGTTTTGGCGAGCTGTAGGTGCTTGTTGGCCGTTTCACTGTAGGACGAGTGTGCAACGATCCTACACAGTTCATTGGCAATGAGTGCTTTGAGCTGGGTTCTAGGGTGCCCGGAGTGGAATGGTAATGTTCTTCCTGTGTGTGTGAGTTTTCGAAAAGGTTCGTAGGTAAGGCTTCTTCCTTTCCTTGTGATGTGAACGTCAAGAAATGGCAACTTGCCATCCAATTCTTCCTCATGAGTGAACTGGACTGCACAGTTCTAGTTGTTGAGTGACGTGAGTACATCTGCCATGATGTCTTGATGAGGTGTTGTGAAAACATCATCTATAAATCTTTTCCATGTAGGTAGCTCAGGTACAATTCTACGATATACTGGTCTACAAACTGCAACACCATTTCAGCAAGGATCGGAGAGCAGGAATAGCACATAGGAGTTCCTAAAACCTGCCAAAAGGTCTGTCTTTTGGCAGGTGTCAGGATTTCCTATGGGCTATTCCAGCTCTCCGATCCTCGCTAAAATGGTGTTGCAGTTTGTAGACCAGTATAAGATTTGCGGCCGATACCATTTGAGCGAGAGGGGGGGGGGGTGAGCAGGGGTGTGTGTCTATATGGAGAGATTTTCTTTAAAAAAAATAGGTTTAGCTGATACGTGTTTTTTTTTAAGTCATTGGACTGATGTCTATTATCTTGTTGCTCATTACGGAAATTTCATCATGAAAAATTACGTCGTTTGCCCTGGTTAACCTAAAAGGTATTTTTAAATTTTTTTATTTAATTCTCTCATTTTACGTAATGTGTCGTCTTTAATTTGCATAATGTGCTTTCTGAGCGGGGTCTTCACGTTTAAGTCATTCTCCTATGGAAAACGAAGGTTTGGACGACAGCGAAGAAGTTTTAAGCTTAATAACGCCCAAGAAAAGGTTCGGTTTTCATCTTCTTTACACGGACAATTCAGCGGTAACGTATTCTTGTGAACTATGTGGGCAGTTTGGGCCATTGTGGGTGTAATTTTCGAAGGGGGGATGGAGGGAAATAGCGCAACGCCTAATTTTAACGATGAAATTCCATGTTTATTTTGTATACGTTATGTCAGTTGGTGTTTTCGAAAGGCTGATGCAGGTTCATGTTATATTTGTGATATACAGTTGCCAGCTTTTATTTTTTTTGGGGGGGGGGAGAAGTAAGCATTAAAAAAATTAAATTTTGATATCAAGATTTTGAAATGTAGAACTGCTTAATAAAACCATGTGAGAATTAATTTGCTTTTATCTTAAATTGTAAATAAAAAAGCACGGGTGTCAATTATTTAAAAAAAAGGAACGTAAGTTAACATTAAAAAACAAAATCAATTCTCGCATGGTTTTATTAAGGAATTCTTCCTATTGAAAGTGTTGGCAATATCGTATCGCTACTCTCTAAGCATGGCTTCCATATCGCCACATTTTATCGTGGTGATATATCCCATATCGCCACAGTTTAGTTTAGTGTTGTGATATCCCATATACTTTAGTGTGGTGATATGGGATATATCGCGATGCGTTTTTAGCATTGAGAAAGTTAGGGACCATACGATAAGTCAGTTTAGTATTTACAATCCAACCATTATTCTCTAAATTTGTCTGGCAGAAAGTAAGAAAGAAAGACTTTCTTCTTTTTACTGCTTTTATTTTTCATCTCTGGAGACAGGTTTACGCAATGTAACTACAAGCTTTTGCATGAACTACACAGTATAATGCTTTGCCCAACGCACACCAATGCCTAGCAAGCCGGAGTTATTTTATAACAGTTACTTTAAATCACCCGCTAAGAAAAAAATATGTAAATAGGTGCCGTTTCAACTGTCTTCGATGTACTTATCTGTTTCGAAGTTCTAGTCCAGTACGAGCCCTGTGGTCCCGTTTGCAAAATGGAGTTGAAAGAATTTCTCACTGCCACTTAGTCATTGGGCCCCTAGACATGAAAAATCACCGAGGTGCTTGTCGGCTTTAGTGCCCCGAATGGCGCCATGGCCAAATTCAATATGGCCGTCGTCAGCGATTTTAAAAATTCAACTTTTTTGGATTTTTTAGGTATATTCACATGTAATGACTCTTAATTATACTGAATTTGTTGCGAGGAATTCATTTCTGATGTTGTTTTCACCTTTAGGGTCATTGTTTCCTACAAAGGTCATGGTCAAGGTCACCAAGTGGTAGAAAACATGTATAACAGGTCAAATAATTAAGACACCTATAATTTAACACTGAAATTTGTATTTAATCACTGGATTTATATTGTTGCCTATATATTGTATTATCATTTCTGAATAACTCAATTAAGAATGTTTTCATCGCTTTCAAATAAGAATGTCTTTATTGTGACGTGCATGCAATTTAGTCTTACCACGATGGATTTGTGCAGGACGAGTTATAACTCTTTCCATGGCAGAGTATGACGCACAGAACTCCAGCAGAACTGCACCCACAGTGTTTAGTGTTGAACATTTGCATGTTTAGAGCACACTCCGCGGCAGAGCTTCAGTCATTTGGAGGGGACCAGTGCACCGAAGTATGATTCCTATGGTTTTAGTCTGGCATCACATTCGTTGGCTGGAGTGATCAGGTGACACGTCCTGTGGACCAGAAATGCTCCTCGTTAGATGTGGCCTCTGTTCTCACTACTTATAGAAGGGATAACATCAATTCCAAAACTGGCACGGATATAGTTTTCTACTCTAAGCTGGTCGAACGTCTCGAGTTAGTAGTTGGCCTGACCCCTGCCCAGACATGTACCAAGTACTTCTCTGCCAGTGCTGTATCTTGCCTTAACGAAGTGTCTGTCTCTACAAAGTTTGTCAGATACTGTGCTGGGTCATAGGCCTTAGCTGCGTGCTTTGTCTGCACCTTGCGCATGCATTCATCTCTGATCACCGCTTTGTCCACAGTTCCTCCAAGTTGAGAAACTACTTGATGCAGTGGAAGCATGTGTTTTTTTTCACCAGTGCTGTACTGCTGCCACTTCTCCTGCAATCCCAGAGTTTGGAGGTATGGTGTGTAGTGTAGTGTAGCACTAATGTGAAAGTGGCCGTGTCATTGGATACTGTGTTAACTCTCATGCACTATTTCACACGAACGGCCTACTGTACGTGCACCACCAGCTGGGCATCTGCCTACTCGATCCAGTTCAACAAGTCAAGTTTCTCCTCATCGCCAGACTCTTGCTGGAAGCACTTCATCATCAGAAACAAGACACCTAGCGACAATGGTAGCATTGCCATATTCTGGTTGCACACTACGTATTGAAGCAGGAGCTGGGGGTTGAACCAGGAGCTGGAGATTCCACTAGTTTTCCTGAGAAACCCAGAACTTGTTAAGTCGCTGAGGGATCGGCATTTCTCTGTTTATGCCAATAATATCTATGCCTATTGATAAGTCAGTACGATGCATGCACTCCCCTTCCTTAAGAGACATCTTGATGATGAAATCAAGTACGAGATAAATGAACCGTATACTTTCACAGATGCGTGAAGCTGAGGTTAAGATGGCGTCGATGACCTTATCCAGATTAGAGAATTGTGCTAGTGGCATCTGTGCATTTTAGACATGAAGTTGACTACAATATAAGTGGAACTCACGGTGATGTAAAGTTTAGGTTCAATCTCGCCAATAAGTACTAACTTTTGTGGTGTGAGTGGGAAGATCACCGTCGAACAGTGGGATGCTGAGAGCACCTTCTGAGTAAGTATCTACCTGAGGTCCATGCCCCGCTCCTTAGCAATGTCCATGTTCCTTTGTACCTCTGTCATTTCCTAGGATGAGAGTTCGTTCTTCACCTTCTCATTGTTTGTTGATGTCTTCTGAGGTTGGTCGGCAAACCTTGGCAATTTTGGCTTGGAGATGGTCTTGCTTATTTTCTTGGTTTTCTCAACCAAACTTTCCTGTCTGTGTGAGCAGTAAGTATGCTGACCATTCTCATGAAACTCGAGCAGGCGTGTAGCTAGCTACCTTATGGTCAACAGTCAGCTTTGTGTGCAGGCTGTGTAGTGTCATGGGCACATTGACTGTCACTGAGTATGGATTCTGCACAAAGTCTAACAGCTTAGACACGTTGCGGTTAAATGTGTGACGACGAGTACATCTCAATGCATGTTACAGATGTCATGTATTGACGGGTGTTCAGTGGTAGTTGATGTTATGGCTTGGCATGTAAAAATGACGCTGGTTATTTGGTTCCATTGGGTTTTATTGCGGTGGAGTTGCAATTTTATGCTCGCCCGACTTACACACGGAATAACCCTTGCGGTTTTACATTGGCGGTTGGCTGGACTTAAAGGTTAGGGAAAAGTATTGGTGGTAAATACATAGTCTTACGTATGTTGCAGAATAATTTTGGTATTAAAGATCGAAATGTTTGATGGTCCAAAAGGCGTATAAATTAAGGCTTCACTCCTACGTGTTGCAGTTTGGAGGAATTGGAATGGAATGATTATAATACCAATGGTAACCACGCATGACAAACAAAGCATGACACCATGACTACAATGCACGTCATGGCATGCATGCGCACATTGGCCTATATAATACAGTCTGGACTTGACTCGAACTTCTTGGGAGCTCCTCTGTAAGGACATCCGCCACAGGCCCAGGAACAGTCTACCACTCCATACCGGCGCCGAGCTGGGGCCGATGACCTTAGTCTTCAATCAATGGCGTCTGCCTGGTCTACCCACAAACGTCCGGCGCATCAGCACAGGATGGTGGCAGCTCAAACGCCAGCAACGGCTGCCGATACAGAAATGCCCCCGGGGGTCGAAGTTTTCGGTCGCCTTCCGTGGGGACCGTTTTAAATTGGGGAACATGAAATAAAAGAATAGAACCAAGATTAATACAAATACACACTTCATAAATACACACTTTAGAATATATGGCCAAAACGGGTAGGGATGTCGTTAAAAAAGCAGTGGTACGCAATAGCAACATGGGGAAAAAAGGCTTACAAACCAGGCACCGATTACGGTGTGAATACCCGGCCTCTAATATATACAAAATTGGCGACCAACAGAAGTTTCGACACCCCGGCCAATCGGCGAAATCAAAACATGCCTATTCTACTTAAGACGAAGGGAGCATACAAATCGGCGTCTTTATGGAATTTACATGTTAGTTGTGAAGAAATCTCGCGAGTTGGCTTTTTTTGGACTGGAATCTTTATATTTAAAGATTTATTCCTTGGCAAACACCAACCGCGCGGTGCGTACAAGTCGCCCATCATTCAAAAAGAACATAACAGTAACAGACCGCCAATTAAAGGGGAGAATGCACGCTAACAAAAAAGCGGCAAACCCATTATTTACAATATGTACATAAGCATTAAGTGCTGTGCTGAAAGGAGCAACACCACCACAGATTTCCGCCGCGTTGAACCAACGCAGGGTGAATAGCCCCAAAACAAGGGATCAGTTACAGAAAGTAACGCGTCAGGACCGTGAAAAGCTGAAATAACGCTATTGATCACAACACGTCTTGCATATTGGTAAAAATCTGGAAATCAAAAATTTAAAAATAATTCAAACCGTAATTTTATTTTTGAGTCAACAAACTCCAAAGGTCAACAAACAAGCAAGAAGAATGGTGGAGCAAGGCGGATTTTCCTGCCAAAAGACAAGTGCTCTCAGGACCACAATAATACCAACACACTTAAACTATGCAAGATTGGTAACCTTCGGTTTTGCAACAATGGTCTAAGTTGGCTAGAAACGAATATTACGGCCAAAACCTAACCGATTGTCTTCGGTAGGGATAAATTTATTTAGCAACTACTGCCAACTCGAAAGGTTATTACAATTAAAAGGTAAGTTGCCAGAGTTATTAATTCCAGCATCAAATTAAACCTTACAATTAAAGAAAACGAACCGTGATCTCGGTAAGTAACATGGGTGTTAAAATTTAATTTATTTGTGCGCCAGTCGTAAGAAAAATTACGTACGTAAACGAGAAAATATATATATATATTCACTGGCAGTACGTAGTGATAACGCATACGCAAGGGGATGCAATGTAGCAATAGCGTCATTTATTATGTATTCCATAAAGAGACGACCAAGAGGGATAGAAAATAGGTTAGATTACAAAGTTACATCGTTAGTTGCAGCAAAATCAATCAATCGGGCGGGGCAGAGTTTAAACCAAAAAAAAGTAAAATTGTGTCCAATAACAAAACGTAAGAATTACAGTGGCAAAGGGCAAGGAATGAATTTTAAAGCCTGCTTCGGCTAATACCGGGCGTCGTATCGTACACCCAAGCAGCTAATGGAAAAATAAAATCATTGGTCAATTGTACAACTGAATCGCGATAACAATGTCTTGCATAACCACTACTTTCGCGACTGTTAATAGGGAGGAAATAGGCGCCGTGTTAACCAAGAAAAGACCCTGGTGAGAACGAAGAGGGGCCTCCATGGCCAACCAACATGCAAGTTATGGTCAGAATCAATTTAAACGTCACACGCATTAGTCTGGGGGCGGACTAGGAATGACGTAAACTGAGCGCACAGAACTCTGGCGAAGTGCTGCAGCACGACTTTGAGACGTAGCCCGTCCTAGTTGCACCAGTGTAATGTCTAATCTCGGTCAACAGGTTCCTCTAAAACTACTTATTCCGAAACTTTGGCAGGCTCAGTATTAGTATTCCCTAACAAGTTTATGTTGACACGTATTAAGCTTTGTATCATTTGGAGCCTCATTCCACATGCGTTTTAGATCCCTAGCAGTGCGGGGGCGGGGAATGGGGAGAAAGGCGGAACAATTTATTATTAAAGAAAAAAAGAACATGCATGAAGGACGCACTCAGGTATGGGTCCTAACCATTTTCTACGAGCAACACCAAAACAAAAATCAGTTGTACGACCAAGGAGGCACTTTCCTTCAAATTTCATTTATAACCACTAAGCCAACCATAACTAGCACGTAACCAAGTAAAAGGTGATAAAGTGAGTCAAAATCTTTGGCATTAAACAAACAAGCAGACTAGGGCTTGCAAAATTTTAAACCATAGGGGTAAGGGTAATGAAACGTGTCGTATCATCAAGGGTACGTCAGCAGCTTCAATTTAAGATATTGGACTACTGTGCTAAAAAAAAATTTGCGCACTAAGGTTTTTTGGTCGGATATCACCGTTTTACAGAATTCGTTAATATTTAGAAAAAAAAAATTAAAATCAAGAGCAGTGGCGAAATATCCGTTATAGGGGGTTATGTATCACCTACACAACAGTTATAAAGCCAGAATTCTTCTGGGAACAAGGGAGGTACCAAAAGCAAACTAAAAATGTAAATTATGTGAGTTGGTCATCCAAATTTGGTCTATTTGATACTATTTCTGAGTGGCTTTAATTTGATATATTGGAAGACCAACTTCAAAGGTTTATAGAAAATAACAAAATGGCCATCAAAATGGCCGATTATCTTGAAAATCATCAAAATTGGAATTAAGATGCAAAAAGAGGTATCTTGGTTCCTACTCATCACAGAAACGTAAATTTGATAGCAAAAATTTTATCATGAGGTTAAATTAAGCAACCCAACCAGGAATATCATTACATTGTCGTTGGCTCATGAACAGCTGTATTTTGATATATTGGATTGTAGAGAAAAAGGTAAGCAAAATTTGGGACGGAGTTCAGCCACAACTTGTCCAAATGTAAAAAAAAATCCGGTGGGGGGGGGGGTAAAAAAAAAAATAAAAAATAAAGCCTTTTTGTAATACCGTGACTCACTGTAAAAATGGTGTATTATTAAGTTGGACAAATAACAATGTAACAGCCCTTTCGAAAGATTTAACAGCAACCAGCAATATTGCAACTAGCAACATGCAAACATTGGGGGGGGGGAACGTGTGCTTCTGCAAGGATACATTCAAGATTCATACACATAAATACGCACTATCCAAACTCTCCTGGAATTTCGTCAATAACCGGTCGTATGTTATTAATATGATGGTAACCCTTCTGCAACAAGCCAGTCGACTCCTCAATAAGCTTATACACCAAAGGTGACACCTTTTCGGCTACGATGTAAGGGCCAACAAATCGTGGAGCCAACTTGGCCCCAAAGTAACTACTTTTATCGGACAAATAGTGAGTCCTCAACCAAACCTTGTCTCCAGGGTTAAATTCCAGAGGTTTCGGATTACCAGCATTAAGTTTTGCGTTTATGTAGGCACGGTCTGCCTTACGAATCCGACGTATTCTTGAAATGGCTGACCGCAAGTTTCTAGTGAGGTCACAAGCCCACACCTCTACAAGTCTGTCCTGTGCAACCGGGATGGGAGGTTCGACTCCAATGTCTATGTCTCTCCCTAGATTAAGATAACTAGGACTGTAACCCGTACGTGGATCAACAGAAGAATTTAAAGACATTACAAACATTGGAATCTTTTCATCCCAGTCCCGTTCGTTCTGTAAACAGAACTTAGCAATAATCTTGCCAAGCTTTTTACACTGCAGCTCTGCAGGACTGTTACCCCTAGGATTGTAATACGCGGTTACGCTTTGTTTGATGCCAAAACGCTTGTAAATACATGCAGAAATTTTTGATACAAAACTTTGGCCTGAGTCCGAGATGATCCGCTTCGGCAGCCCAAAGATCGGAAACACATTCTTAATCAAAAGAGTCACAAGGGTCTGAGCATCAAATTTCCGCGTAGGGAAAGCCATTAAGTATCCAGTATAGACGTCCGTGACAACAAGAATATTCCTATTTTTCGCGGGCCCTTTGGTCATGGGCAAATTTTGCTTCCAGTCTAAATGCTAGGTGTGAAAAGGGTGCATTAATGGAATCGTGCCTAATCTACCAACAATTCGTTTGTCGTGGCCTTTATGACACTGGCACAGACGACATGTCTTTACGAATCGATGGGTCAATTTGCTAATTCTAGGAGCATAAAATATTTTTTGGATGCGTGCCAAGGTCTTTCTGGCTCCAAAATGCCCTCCCGGAAGGGTGCTATGGTTCAGCACCAATATCTCACGAATCAATGAACGGGGGAGGAAAATTTTGAGGTTTGAACTCTGTGTTGGATCATGTGCAAGTTCATAATAAATCAAACCGGTCTTGTCATCATAAACGCAATATTCTAGATACTTTACAACGAAGCGTTGCATTGCCGGCGACGTTGCAACCCATTCACGTTTCTGCAGAGCGGCCGCTAGGGCTGACAAGAAGGGATCGTTGCGGGTAGCTGCAGCTATCTTCTCGATCGTCACCTGCTCCACTTCTACGTTGCAATTAAAACAATCATTGTTAAATAAATAGATTGGCTCGCGTTGGTTAGGAATTTTAACCTCGACCAACGGTGGGTTCATTTTTAATTCTTCAGGGACCTCATTCTCGTACAGACGAGACAAGCAGTCCCATTCAAATACCCTGGCTGGAACACGAGTTTGGCCTCTAGTGCAGAGAGAAATACCAGCCAGCGAGCAATCCTACCGCGTCGTTGTCCTGCAACGCTCATTACGACGAGTACATCTCAATGCATGTTACAGATGTCATTCTGTGTGGTTCATAGGGTTGTTAGAGGTGACAAAGTTGAGGAGACTACTGATACACCCAATCTCGTGGAACAAGACCTCGAGCTCTGCCACACCACTGGCATGTGTGTAGCTTCCACTACATAGTGACCTCCAGGGCCCTTGTACACTCACTGGATGGTCTGCTCAACCTTCATGTAACCTGCGACAGCACAGAACCAGCCTGGGTGACCCTGAACAATCCACTGGCCCACAGAGAAGTATCAGTACAGCTCGGGATATATGAACTCCGGCACTTTGATTTGTCCAAGACACCAAGAACCACAACACGGGTAGTTGATGCAGCCACATTCTGTGAAGATTGGCGTAGAATCCTCGACAGTAGCTGTAAATAGATGCCAGTTTCCCTCTCTCTCTCGGATACTACATAATTTTTGATGATGGCGACTAACTCCAAAGAATTGGTAGAGCTCAAACTTGGTCTCGCACTCTTTCTCAAATTTCGAAAAGTCCAATCAGGGCCTGAAACTCTTTGGGACAATGTTGGTTTTCATTAAGTTTTATTTGCAGCACCTTTAACTGCACCAACAGTGGATATGCAGCCCTGTCATTGTTATTCCAGAATATTTTCCACTAGAGTGAACGTAGTAGATCCTTCACAATCAGCATACCAGTGAGAGCCCAGACAGAATGGCGGCCGTTTAACACTGACTCTATCATACCAGGTCCAAACACTGCACACTCGATCAGTGCATCATCTGGGCCAGAACCTCACAGAAGTTTTCCCTGGAACCCAAGTAGAACACGGGTCCAATGGAAAGAGCCCATGCAGAGCAACACACCCTTGACCTTTTTGGTCTCATCTAAGTAGATATCACAGGCAATGGGAAACAAACATACCCTCATCGCTCCACACTGCCATTAAAGTTTTGTTTTTGCATATTCTGAAAGTTTGTGATGCAATTTCTGTCAGCAGCGCGCTCAGTGGTGTGGATTAACGTAATCAACATTTAATCCAACGCGCTTCACAGGAGATTCTTTGTAACCACGGAAAGGTCAGTCATTAGGATGCGTGATATGGATTCAGTCTAGCTAAAATCTAAAACCTTCATTCTCAATTATTTACAAATTTAGGTTTATTAAATCGTCCCTCCTCCAAATTGCAATACAGGGTGATCCAACTAAAGTGTTACGAGCTGATATCCTGTGAATGGCTAATGAGAGAAGAATAATGATAGAAATGCAATGATGAGTGATTGGTGACGTTTACACGAGAAAAAAGGAATGATCTTGAATTGATATTTCAAAGTCATCCTCATGCTACCTTCTAAACGAGAGAAGATACGGCAAAAAAATAAATTAAATAGTTGGACGCAAGGAGTCAATACGACCAAAAAAAAAAGAGATTCAAAATCGGATAGTAAATAAAATAGTTACGGTGATGTTTAAAAGGTAACTCTGAACATGCTGGCTGTGCTGTATAATTCATACTTTAAACTAAATTACTTCGAAATTATTACAAAACAAACCATCGTTAGCATCAAACAAGATGTTTTCGTAGCTAGGTCAAGTTTTGTGGTGTCCGTGATACATGGCCAGCAGTCTCAGGAACTTGCAACCAAACTGCTTTAGTCCAGAGCTGCTTGGGAGCCGCTGGACTAGATGCAAGTTCCTGAGTCTGATGACCATTTAGCTCAGGTCCAACCAAACTGATCTAGAACTAAAAATATCGAGGTTTGGTACCCGCCAAGAACTGGTAGAAAAACCCACCAAGTTTCCAAAAAGGATCGGCCTTTGAAGGTAGCGATATCATTCAACCAAGGAAAGGCCGCCAAGGTAAATCATATTAGCCAAGTTAATCGCACCCAATAATACTTTGGACGTTAAATGAAAACTTGAAGATTGCTACAGCGAGTAGCAATCTTTAAGTTTTCATTTAACTTTCGAACTATTAGCCGATGCGATTAACTTAGCAACAGCACGCATCTACTTTACAATTGATTACTATTTGTTCAATGCAAACAGAGTACTTATAACTTGCATTAGTCATGGATTCAGGTGTCTTTTATTTGGCTTGTTGCGTCTTGGC